>PVJX010000491.1:230968-249927 GCA_004027295.1 Dolichotis patagonum | reverse complement strand
AAAAAAACCTATTTCTAAACAAAGAAAAGCCAAACTGCTGGTACACTCCTATAATCCTTGTACTCAAGAGGCTGAGACAGGAGGATCACTGTGAGTTTGAGGCCAGCCTGGTCTACATAGTGAGTCCGAGATCAACCTGGTATATATAACAAGACCTTGTCTCAAAAAAATAAAATAGAATATTTTTTAAACACAGGCAGGTGTGGTAGCTCACACCTGTAATCCCAGCACTGGGGAGGCTGAGGCAGGTGGATTGTCGCAAGTTCAAGGCCAGTCAGGGGTACAAAGTGAGTTCAAGACCAGGCTGAACTGCATAGGGAAATCTTGTCTCGAAAAGACAAAAAATAACAAAACAGCTAAAAATACTCAGCAAATGCAATGAGCCAACCCAGATTAGATCTCAATTTTGGAAAAGAAAACAGCTTTATAAACATCACTCTTAATGCAAATCATAAATTCTGAAATGTAGAACATGAATTTGATATCAGAGATCACTTGTTATCAGTCACTGTGTCACACATTGCCCCAACCTTGGTGCCTTAAAACAGCAAGCATCTATTGTTGCAGTTTCTCAGGGTCAGGAGCCTGACCATAACTACTGTGTGGGCATGGGTCACAGTCTCTCCTGAGGGCACGGTCAGCCACAGGCCCAAGCACAGTCGTCTGGAGGAGGGGCTGGAGGAGGGTTTCCTTTGCAGCTCGCTCACATGGTGACTGACTGGCCTCAGGTCCTTGACACACAGGCCTCATAATAGACAGGCTGAGTGTCCCAACCACGTGGAAGCTGGCATGTCATTCATTCCCCAGCATCACCTCACAGCATGGCAGTCAAGCACAAGTGACTCTAGAAAGACTCAGACAGTGCACCTGAAAGAAGCCACAGTCTATGTCCTCAAGAATGCCATCCCCTATCTCTACCATATTCTATTTGCTAATGCCACACTTAAGAAAAGGGAATTAAACTCCACTGCTCAAAGGAGGAGAATCAGAACATGTGTGGGTTTGCACAAGCAGCCAGGAACTAAACATGATATCTCTAACCTACTTTCAGATGGTTCTACAAATATATGTGTTTGCGCATTTGTGTTTGTGTCTGTGTGTCTGTGTGCCGGTGTGCATACCTGTGTAGAAAGCACGTGGGGAAAAGTGCTAACAAAGGTTGCTTCTGAGAAGCTAAAGATGGATGTTCATTATCATAGTCCTTCACTCTCTGTTTATGTTTGAAATTTTTCCTAAGAAAAGAAGAGAAAGATAACCAAGAGTTGCTATGGACCGGATCGTATTCCTCCAAAACTGAGCCCTAATCCCAGCTTGATGGTGTTTGGAGGTGGGGCCTTTGGGAAGTGACTAAAGTTAAAGGAGGACATCAGGGCTCACATGGTGAGATTAGTGCCCTCCTAAAGGGAGACAGCAGAGAACTTGCTCTCTCTGTCTCTCTCCCTCCCCGCTCCCACCCCCCCCACTGTTCCCTACCCCCCAGGCATAGCAACAAGCCATTGTTAGCCAAGAAGAGGACCTTCATCAAAATTCAACCACACCAACACCTTGATCTTGGCTCTCCAGCCTCCAGAAGTATAAAGGATAAATAACGTTGGTCTAAGCCCTGCCAGCTGCGGGACTTGGCTTGGTTTGTTGTGTGGCACTGAGGACCTTATACACGCTAGGCGAGCACTCTACCACTGAGCAACACCCCTCGCCAGGTCTGTGGTATCGTTTGGTGTGGCACACAGCTAAGACAAGATGTCTGCAGCAATGACAGTCTCTGCTCTTTCCTAGAAGCTCAGTGTCAGGGCAGAAAGCCAGTGGAGGAGGATTTGTTGATGCAAGGAATTAGGGGAAAAGTAGAAATCACTATCACTGTGGGTGGCTGTCATGTCACAGTGATGTCACTGGAGGCAGGGAAGGCCCAGGGAAGGCAGCTCCTCACACATACCCACCCCACACCAGCCTCTGGGCCTGGAGACTGTCTGGGCCTCGGCCCCTGGCGGAGCCGCTAGGACCAGCCTCAGTCCTTGCCTGATCTTGAACCCCATCTCCTTCCCAGGGCCAGGTGCTTTCCTCTGGCAGATTTGTTGCTAACTGGTTGTCTTAGCTCAGTTTTGCTTTAGGAAGTGGATCATTAGTATTCATCCACTATTAAGCCAATAATTAGTTTGCCACAAAGCTTAGAAAAACATAATTAATGGTTATGCGGTATTGAAAATGCAATGTTGATTTTCGTGCTCAAATGAATTCTAGCTAACTTGAAAAGATCAGGCAATTCATTGTATTTTTTAAACAATTTACAATTATGTTGCTTCTTTTTGTTAATGTCCCTCAAAATTACAACATCCGTATGCTTTGATCCAGAAAGTCTACTTGTAGAATCTTTTTTTTTTTTACATCACTGGATATTGAACCCAGAACCTTTGCACTAAACTACATCCTAAGCCCCATCTTAGCTCTTTAAAAAAAAAAATGTTGAGAAAAGATTGTGCTAAATCAGCCATTTGCCCAGGGCTGCAACTTGAGATCCTCCTACCTCAGCCTCCCAGAGTAGGGGACTATGGTGGTGCCCACACATTCAACTTAGGGTTTTGTTTTCTGTGATTCACGACACAATAACAAATGCATGAAATTGCTCATAGTGGCCTTATTGATAGTAGTGTCTACTCTATTGCCATCCATCAAAAATAAATACAAAGAATATATATTATATATAACAGAAAAATCCCTTTGTATGCATACACACACAGAATATTGCCAGAAGCTGTATAAGAACCTATAACAAGTTTCCTCTGCAGAGAACCAGGAGGCTGAGAGGAAAAGTAGGGGAGAGAGTTTTTACTGAACACCTTTTTTTCTTTAATACATTTAGAATTTTCTATCATGGAAATGTATTCTATTTATTCAAAAAAATAAAACTTAAACTTTTAAAATAAACTTTAAAAGTATCCTTATATATAACTAAAGTTAGACATCTTTACAGATTCTTTGCTCTTAAGCATTTTGTATTTTATTTTCCAATTAAAAAACAACCAAGTATGGTGGCATACACCTGTAATCCCAGCATTTCTGGAGGTTGAGGCTAGAAAAATACAAATCTGACCCCAGTCTGGCAATGTAGGCCCTGTCTCAAAATCTAATATTTTTGTTTTATTTTTTGTTTTTGAGACAGGGTCTCACTATGAGGTCAGGATGGCCTTGAACTCACTATGTAGACCAAGCTGATCTCAAAGCAGATCCTCCTGCCTCAGCCTCCTGAGTGCTGAGATGAGAGGCACAGGGCACTGCAACAGGCTTCAAACTTTCAATTTAAAAAAGGGCTGGGCATGTAGCCCAATGCAAAGGCCTTGGTTCAATCTCTAGCACGGTGCAAAAGAAAAAAAAAAAGGAAAAATGATACCTATCCAAGAGCCTTCACCCCACCTGCCCCCACCCCCCTGCTGAAAGCAGCCTTTAGAAACTGTATTCTATATTTCTACTGCATTCCTCCTGAATCCGATTTTCCATTTTTGCTTCTTAAATGTGATCCCAGACATGCATGAGCACCCTCTCTCTCTCTCTCTCTCACACACACACACACACACACACACACACGTGCTTGCACACTTCACGTGTTGTACCTGGTTCAGCTTGTCCTTCTCTTCAGCCCAGGAGGAAGCTCTCCTCTGCTCTCTGTTGACTTCGGACGCCAGCCTCACAATCGTTTCTCTGTTAGCTTTTGCCTCCATCTCATGGACATTTATAGTCTCTTCAAGACTAGCAATTTGCCCTTTCACGAATGTGTTTTCCCTGCACAGCTCTCGAAGCTGAAGAGAAACCCATCACAGCTGTCTTATAAAAATTAACAACCCCGTGTGCTTTCTCTGCCCAGCCCGTTGTCTAGACCCAGTGGCTGTGCGTCATACCCAGCAGTGTGTGCACAAAGATCCCCCTTGTCAGAGGAGGCCTCTAAATTTGGCTGTCAGGCGAGGCTGGTGGCAGGGGCACCCAAAGCAGACAGTGGCCCACACCCCGGCTGCTCTGTAGAGGTGGCTGCAGGTGGTGCAGCTACCCTCAGCCTACAGCCAGGCACTTTCTGGCACTGAAGGAGACAGATGGGGCCCCTGTGTTCCTAAAAGTGTCCTTCTGACTACTAAGTAAAGAAAGATTCCCTGACATCAGGCACTAGCCACACGGACAGCAGGCCCTTCCTGGAGGCCCACGATGATGCCCGCAGGAAAACGTGGAGACCCACAGGACAAGTTCAGCATGTTATGATGACCTGTGGACGTGACAACTCTCTTAAGCCTCAGCACTCTGCCATCGTAGCACCATTTCCAGCTGGGTGCTGTCCCATCTCTGTTGATTACTCTTCTTCACATTTGCATGCTTGCACCTCAGTATTCTGCAAAAATCCCCACCGCTGTGGACACTGATTAGTCATCTGTCTGCCTGAGCCAACATCACTCACCCCTGATTGCCATTCTCTGTCCCTGTACCCTCACGGGTTTCTCTTCATGGCACCTTCTATTATGCGGAATAATATTCAGTAGTTATTTGTTAGTCTCCTCGCCACCTTTACAACATGACAGTGACAGCTTTAAAAAAGTTCACTGCCTCAGCGCCAGCACCCAGAATAACACCTAGCACACTACACTCACTAATATTGGTGAGACAGCTGAGTCAGTACCGAAATGAATTACTAGGAATGCCTCCTTTTCCATCATGGACGCTTCAGGGTGTGTGTGTGTGTGTGTGTGTGTGTGTGTGTGTGTGTGTGTGTGTGTGTGTGTGTATTCACAAGCAAATGTAAAAGTGAAAGGATAGCTTTGAGATAGGAGAGATTTGGTCCTCTTGGCTAAACACTGGATGAGATTGCAGTCTTGATCAAAACACCAGACATCCTGCTCTGGGGCAGGAATTGTTTTAAAGACAAGCACCTGCTCAGGTAGTGAGTCCTGAGATATCAGACCACCACAGCGACAGGGGACTAACAGAACCCTGGGCCCTTATGCTACTCACTAAAAGCATGATCTGTTTTCTTCTGGGACAGTCAAAGACTTCAAAGCTGATCTTGCTATGAGCCCCAGCTCCTCACTTGAGTCTGCAGATGACCAAGCTTGACTTTCCTTTATAACTGTTACTATAAATCTTGGGTCAAGTCCGTCTCAGTCCAGCATAGCACAGTGTTGGTCACTTAGGGAGTGTCTGCCTAAGAGCTGCCAGGCAGGGTTGTTTAGCCCTGAATTTCCATGACCTCATCTCCCTTTAAGATTGAGGACCCCAAGATAAGACACTGATAGAGCCATTGAGTACACCCAAAAACCACCAGCCATTGTCCTAAACCTACAGTCACGTGGGTTCCAGGGAAGAATGAGCCCTACATGACTGCATCTATCACAGACAGAGACAATTCTTTTCGGAAACAAGCTCATCCCTCCTCCATCAGGATTCCAGAACCATGACACCAGGCTGAGGTCACGAGCCAACCGGGCCCCAGCTTACCTGCTAACCCTCAAAACCTGCTCTCCTACCTTTGCAGGTGGGCCAGTCTGAACCCCTGTATCAGAATATGCCCCCTCCAGCCACGTCAGCTGGAGCACTTTCAGAACTTCCAATGAAGGCTCTGTGGGAATTTTTTGTTTGTTTGTTTGTTTGTTGTATATCTGGTTTTTGAGACAGATTCTCACTATGCAGTTCAGGCTGGCCTTGAACTCACTGTGTAACTCAAATTGGCCTCCAACTCACAATGATCCTCCTGCCTCAGTGCTAGGATTATGGGTTTCACCACCATTTTAGTTTCAGTTTTCGGGTCTACTAAAGCAAGGACCCACACTAGCAAGAGACAGTAAAAGTCTGGAATCCCACTGTGTGTTTTGAAATTGAAGTCCTGCACTATCCAGATATAGTGAAGGCAACAAGACAGGAGACCATTGCTATGGAAAAGACAGTTGATTACTCATAGTTCCCGAGGGAAGGACAGGACAGGCCTTGCCCTGCAGAGCCCACTTGGAAAACTCCCAAAGCCAGTGTGGAGACAAAGAGCACATGGAGAAATGGGCCAGAGGCTTTACTGTGAATGCCGTGGAAGGGCCATGCCCCCTGCGCTCAGCAGGCCAGCAGAGTAGGGTGGGAAAATTCTCCTCAACTCTGGAGTAGAGGCACTCTCCAGAGCTGTCTGGTATCTGGCCCTGGAGGGGTGAGAAGACAGGGACCAGAAGCCTGAGAGCCAGACACTGGCAGGGGCCTGGGTGGCTCACTCTGCTTACCAAAGCTGTGCTCCGGGAGCATCCTTTACTGTCTCTGGAACTGGCTAACTCTGGGAGGGGCAAAGATGCCATAAGCATTCAAGTCTTTGCGGGGACCCTAATGGATTACTAGGGGCTCAGTGAATTATTCAGTCGATGTCATTAACTTTCATTTTAATAATAATCACCATTAAAATAGGATTTTTTCTATTTGGCTTTAATGTAAAATTTTAAAAGTACTTTAGAGCTAATCTTAACCTTATATCCAATAAGTATAATTGACACATGCCTGGCGGGGGGTGTGCATGTGTGTGTGTGTGTGTGTGTGTCTGTAGCTAAAAGGGAAAAAAAACCCTAAAACATGTTGTAAGATGAATAATTAATTATATTTGACAATCTAAATATATTCTAGACAAAACAACTCTTTTTGGAGACTAACGGATCCCAGACTATACCAGGAAGAAGCTTGGATTTAGGCTCGGGGAAGTGATATGATCTGTCCCTAGTCAACTGATTAATGCTCCACTTGGGCCACTGTCCTGGTCTCCTGCCATCACCAACTCCAGCACATCCCTCCGTGGCCCTGTCACAATGTCCCTGTGTTTCCAGTCCTGTTAACCTACAGACAAACACCTTTAACACGAGATCCTCATCTGATGCCTTCTGGTCCTTCCCGTCTGGATCCAGGCAGTGCCAGAGCTGAGTTAGAAAGTCCGCGTGCTTCCTGCAGCTCTCCGAGACCTGTCTCTTACTCTCCTCGATTTCCTTTGCACACTTTCTACAAGGCAATTAACAGGTGAGTCAGGGTTTAACACCACAGCACACGCTGCTGACAAACCAACACAGAAATTAAACGGAGACACAAACTGGGGCCCAACGCTTTATCCTCACCCTGGACCTGGGTGAGGCCCCCTGGACCTGGTAACAGGAGGGGAGACAGATTCTTTCCCTGTTTTCCTCAGTCTGCTAGATCTGTGCAGGTAGGGGCAGACTCTGGGTCACACAAGGGCCCTTTCTGTGCAGTCACAACGCACATTGCACAGCTCACGTGCCGAAGGAGAATCCCGCAGCTTTAGTTCTAGACCCGTGCTCTGTTGAAGCATTACCGAGTGATCTATAAGGGTCTTGGTCCAAGGTCAAGCGCAACTGTGATACAACACACAGAAGACAGGGATGCTCCATCTCGGGCAAAGGGAGGAGTTCTGCCGCCAGCAGAAGCCATCATTAGTTCTCACACACCCAGTATCTTTAAGGAGTATTGGAATTGACAGTCAGGGAAAATCAAGATTTTTTTTTTTTTTTGGCCTGTTCTGAATACTTTATTTTAAATCTCAGGTTTGTTGAAATACTGGCATCTGCTTTCAATACTTTAAATGTTAAAGATTAAGAAATCATCAGAAAATAGACATAATTTAAAGGCAATTAGAATGATTTCAGTAATTTGGTGTCATTTTTTTCAATACCCTAGATAATAAACATGATTATTGTTTTCCCTTTTGACCATGTTGAGTGTTTATTGCAAATTTTTTCACTCCTTTCAAAACTTAACAAAGCCCATAATTGCACATACTCATAAGCTTATCATATTTCCATTTAGCAAAAAGTATAACAAGTCCAGTGTGGTAGCATACATCTGTAATTCCAGCTATGGGGGAGGCTGAGGCAGGAGGATCACAACTTCAAGACCAGCTGAACAACTTAGCAAGACTATCTCAAAATTTTTTTTTAAAAAAGGGAAGGCTGACAATGTAACTCAGTGGTAGAGTACTTGCTTAGCATGCATAAGGCCCTGTGCTCAAATTCCACTATTTAATTTTTTTAAAGTATAATAAAGGAATAATATTAATATATTTATGATTCCTCATTTTTACCACATGAAAGGTCACATTTATTTGGTCTTTAGGGCTCATGAAAGGCACAGTTAATGCTATAGCACTGATTGATTTACATATATGATACCATACTCTACCTCCAAGATTTTATTCATCCTCCTGTGAAGTCAATGAAGGGATCTGATCTGAGATTAACATGATTTAATTTGTTTCTTAACAGGATTGCTCTGGCTGTAGAGGGTACAGGCGAAAGCAAGGAAATCACTGCTATGGACTAAATGTTTCTTACCCCCCGCCAGAACTCATATGTTGAAGCCTTAATCCCCAGTGTAGCAATATCCATAGTTGGAGCCTTTGAGAGCTGATTGGGTCATAAGGGTTGAATCCTCATAAGTGAGATTAGTGCCCTTTTAGGAAGAGACATGGAGATGATCTCTCTCCACCAAGGGAAGATACAACGAAAAGCCATGTATCTGTGCACTAGGATGTGGGTACTTGCTAGGAAACACACTAGCCAGCAGCACCTTGGTCTTGGACTCTCCAGCCTCCACACTGTAAGGAACAAATTTCTATTGTTTAAACCACTCAGTCTATGGTATTTTTTTTATAGTAGCCCAAAAGGACCAAGGCAAAAATTGGCATTAAAATTTGAAACAAATACTTGTGATAATCCAGATGAGAGATAATAATGGTAATAACACAACAAGGCAAGACAGATTAATTTGAATATTTAATTTGATTTAATTATACTTAATTTGAAGATAGGTATAATTGATTGAATTTGACAGCCAGCCATGAGTATAAAAAAGAAGAAAACCAGGAATCATAGCACTAGTTTTTACCTGATCAAAAGAATAGAAGAACTAATGTTAAATGAGATAAGGGAGCATATAGGAGGATTTGGTAGGAACACCAGGAGATAAATTTACAATTTGCAATTTTAGATGTTTGCTAAAAACTCCATGGAAATGTCCACTAGGTAGTAAGATTTCTGAGTCTTGAGTTCTGGGAAGAGATCCACACTAGATAATAGAATTGTGAGTGCCAACCGCATTCCTATCACTCTTAAAGCCGTGAGACTAAAAGACATAATAAAAAGAGAAGAGATTCAAAGACTGGGCACTGAGCCAGTCTGTTATGGTTGGGTCAAGACGGCCCCCCAAAGCCTCATGCACTTTCAGATGGGGCTTTTTCTGAGGTAGCTGAATCTAGAGTTTGTGACTGATCCACTGTTCAGATTAAGGGGGCTGGGACTAAGAGTGGGTGATTGCAGGGTCAGTACACTGATTGGATTGGCAGCAGCCTAATCCCAGCAGACTGGATAAGATAAAAGAGGCTTCTATCTCCCCTGCTGTTTTTGCTGTCTTCCGCTGCCATGCACTGTTGCCTCTCTGCCATACATACCTCTGCCCTGGGCAAGCCGGTTATGAACTGAAACCTCTAAAAACTGTGGGCTGAATATATCTTTCCTCCTATAATTTTGGGCACCAACTGTTTTGTCTCAGCAACCAGAAAAGTAACTAAGACACAGTCCAATAATTGGTTTTTTGGGGGGTGGGGGTTGGAGGGATTTTTTGGTACCGAGGATCAAACTTATGACCTCACACTTGCCAGGAAGGCGCTTATGCCACTGAGCTACATCCCCAGCCCTTCAGTCCCATAATTGGAAGCCAAGGGAATAAGAAAAACAGCAAAAGAAACTAGGTAGACAGACTAGTCTCTTTTTCGAGATACAGATTAGTCAGTGCCATGACCTAGAAGCCAACAGAAGACGATGGTCCGAGAAAAGAGATCACTGTGACTGATGCCACTGGTGAGTCGGGTAAAGGAGACTGGCCATGTTCTGGGCCCTGTACAGCACTGGTGACCTTAATGAGCTGCTTCCCGGAACCCATAAAAGAGAGACAAGAGAAATAGGGAAAGAGGGCTCTCATGCATACATTTGACGAAAGCAGGAGGATAGGCATCAGGAATGTTGGTTTGTTGTTTTAAGATAAGTAAAATAAATATCAAGTACTTATTAAGAGAGATGTTGGGGGAGTCGTTTTGAGACAGGGCCTCACTGTGTGGTTCAGGCTGGCCCTGAGCTCACTTGTAGCTCAGGCTGGTCTCAAACTCACAACAATCCTCCTGCCTCAGCTCCCAAGTGCTGGGATTACAGGTGTGCACCACCATGCCCAACTTTAAGAGAGATATGTAAATCATATATAAAATTTTGAATAGATATCTGAGGAGCTATCAGCTCCCATTCTGTCTCCATAATCATCCCTTGTCAGAACAGCATGGGCTCCATAGAAAAGCTTGGGCTCCGTGAATTTCTACATCAAATGGCAGCAAAACTGATGGGGAATGTTCAGGGTGGTCTGACTTCCAAGTATTTTATAACTAACTTCAGAATGAATGCGTCCCTTGGTGGGCTACTCAGCCACTTGAAGATTAAAACTCTATTTAAAGGAAATTTTCAAATTATGTGTATAATATGCATTTGCAGCCCTAATCCATAGGACATAACCACACTTTGGAGATTCCGTATGTAGTGAGATGCTTGGCAATGCTGAGATCGGGGAAAGTTTTCAAGACTCCAAAGATATTTGAGGTCAATGAGCTTTTTTTCCAACTTGACTTTTATGGCCAAATAATGCAAAGCATTCAAAGTATATGCAGAGACATATCTTACATGTTACAGAAGCTAGTGTAACCGCCAAAAGAGCTGAGAAACGTATTACAGTATCCTTACTGTAATTTCTCTTCCAGCTGTGCAACTTTCCTCGTTAACTCTTGGTTCTCCTTGATTGCAACTTGAGCAGTGACTTCTGTTCTGATTTTAGAAGTGGAAAGTGCTGCAGATTCTTCCTCGAGTTCCTGAACTCTGTCTCTCAATGAGGTGAGAAGAGATGATTTTCTGGCATTGTTTTCTTTGTAGCTCTCCATTTCAGCCTTCAGCTCTTGACAGAAAACTTCTTTAGAAAGCATTTTGGAGCGAAGTTCTTGAAGCTAACATGAAGGAAACGTAAAAAAAAAAAAAAAAGAAGAAGAAGAAGAAGAAGAAGAAGCAGCAGCAACTTAACACTGTACCATTTGGAGTACTCTTTTTTTTTTTTTGGTACCAAAAATCAAACGCACTACCTAGAGTTGGCCAGGCAGGGAGTGTGCCACTGAGCTATATCCCTGGCCCTATTTGGAGTACTTGAAGAAACTCAAAACTACAATCTAAAATCTCAACTTTCATTCAGGACTTAACCCAACTTTACTTTTCTCATCTCATATTTGTATGCATTACCAAATAAGAAATTTTGGATTAGGGATATAATTCAGCAGCATAAGCGCCTGCCTGACAAACACAAGGATCCTGAGTTCGAATTCTGAAATGAAAAAAAGGGAAATTTTGCCTTAAGAGTGGGCTTCACATTCTGTCTTTTTCAAAACCAATAGAGCAATGTCTTGGGGTGATTTTGTCTCACTCAAGAAATATTTGTGGTGGGTGCTACAAAACACAATAAAATATTTTGCAGTGGTGAAGCATTTTCTGTATCAGTATTGCTGCTTATAAACAATAATTCAAGGAAACTAGAAGCCACACTGTCATTTCTTGACCACCACTGGTTCCCAAATAAATACAAAGTATTCAATATATTACTATATTTCTATAGACCATAATCGTGAGTGACAAAGAAAAACAATATTCAGATTTCTGGGGAAAATTAAAGAGCAAAGGAAACATTGTAGCATTTATCCAAAGGAAACATTTTGAGTTTTATAAATTCTGTGGCCAGTTCATCTTTGGGGTCATTGTTCAGCGGGATCCTGCCAACCTCGGTGACTTTGCTAGTTACCTCCCAGGCCAACCTAGACACCTGGGACCTCTGAACTGTGAGCAGAGTGGGTATAGGGAGACTCCGAAGACTTCATTCAGATCTAATCTAGCCAGAGGGTGATGGACCACAAACATCTTACTACAATTTCCTCAGCCAGCCAGAATTCTCAGCAGAAAGAAATTCAGAATTCTCTCCTAACAGCTCCCAACTGCAAGCAATCTTCCTTAAGGAACATATTCCCAGAGAAGCTAGAAGTTCCCCCAAGCCATGTGGCTTCCACCCAAAGTCCCCAGGCACCCCCAAATCACTCAAGGCTGCAGAAGTTTCCTGAGACCTAAAATCCAGGCCAAGACCACTTGCGTTCTAGCAGGAATTTGAGAGGATATGCACATAAGAAAATAAAGATAAACTCGCCCAAACTGAGTCCTACTGTCCCATTTATAATCCACTTGACTCTGCTTCACTCTGTAAGATGCTTTAAAGACCCATTTTTGAGTGGTGAAGATACACAATCTTACCTCAGACTGAGCACATTCAAACTTGACCAAAGTTGCTGCAAGCTCACTTCGAACATTTTCAGCCACATTCCGGTAGTGATTTAATTGCTCTCGAGTGACTGGGACCTCCAAGGGATGATCACCGATTTCCTAGTAGAGTTCCCCCAAGAGACAAAATGTAAAGAAAATTAAACACACCTTTCTGTGCAGCTGCCCAAAGACTTAGAAGTATTGTGTTTCGTATATGTTGGACATGCTACCCAGAAATGTATTGTGTTCAGATCATTTCATTTCTTGTTCTAGAACTTCAAAGAGAGCCAGAAGGCTGCCAAAGAGCCATTGATGTGCCTCCTCAAGGTGGTGGTGAGATCTGGCTACCTAGGCAGCACAGCAAGAGAAAAACAAGGGGCGAAAAGCATAGATCAAGGGTTGAGAGCATGAGAGAGATCCTGAATTCAGTCCCCAGCATTGAAGAAAAACAAAGGGAACAGCATGGGAGAGAGAAAAAAGGAAAATAGAAAGGAGGGAAGGGAGGAAGGAAGGAAGGAAGGAAGGAAGGAAGGAAGGAAGGAAGAAGGAAGGAAGAAGGAAGGAGAGAGAAAGAGAAGTTGATCCTTGTTACCTAAAAAGCATAAATCGAGAGTTGAGAACATGAAAAAGAACCTGAATTTGTCCCCAACACTGAAGCAAAATAAAGGGAAGGGCATGGAAAAGGGAAGGAAGGAAGGAAGGAAGGAAGGAAGGAAGGAAGGAGAGAGGTTGTCCTTGCCACCTATAAAATTTTCTTTACGTAACTCTAATGCTATCTGACCTCTGCCCACAACCTGAAAGAACAAAGAACTAGGGGGTGGGGGAGGTGCTACAATCTGTAACCACCAGAACCCTCACTGTTCTGTCTCCAGGCTGCAGTGATGATGCACAACTCTCTAGACTCATTTATTCATCAGACATCAACTGTGAAAAGCCTTCCCTCTATAAGGGGCCAGCTCTCAGCTCCACTGCTGGTTGCTAGTGCAAAAATATATGGATTCCAGCAGGGTGCGGTGGTGCACACCTGCAGGAGGAACACTGTGAGCTCAAGACCAGCCTGGGCTACATAGTGACTTCGAAGCCAGCCTGAATAAATAAATAAATAGACAGACAGACAGACAGACAGACAAATAAAATAGGATTCCAGCCTGGCAAAATAATTCCAATTTTTCAAGATTAGGCATGATTCAGAATTTTTGAAGTAAAATTTCCTAGTTTTTGGAGCTTGACAACTAAAACGTTTCCTAAACACACGAGCCAAATGAACCTGCCTGTGGAGCAGCTGCATGTGGAAGGCGAGTCACCACATGTGACCTCTGCTCCACCCTGCAGTGTGCCTGCTGCCCTCAGGAATGATTCCTCAGCCTGGACAGAACCCACGCCCACCGCTGTGACAGGTCCAGCACTGTGGTCTTCGTGAAAGACGTATGAGAAAAATGTTCATTTTTGAAGGACCGTGAAGAGGTTGCATAAAGAATTTCCTGAAATACCTCCATGATCTCAGGGGACACAGCAGTAAAACCACAGCCACCACCAGAGACTGCCCAGCTGCCGACAGCTGCCTTATGAAACATGCAGGAGTGCATGTTTCATATCACATCAGAGAGCCTTAGCCCGACAGCAAGCATTCAGTCCCCAAAACGGCAAACAAGAACTTCTGGGCACCGAGTAACAGCCAGCTGCCAGTCACACGGGTCTAAGGTAGATGTGTACCCCAGGGCAGAAAGCCTGGCGAGTCCAAGCAGGCGTTTATCACAGACCCATGTCCTGTGCAGCCCACCTAGGAGCCAGAAAGGCTTCTCCACCTCAGCCACCACAGCCACATTTCCCAACAGAGGCCGCATGAGGACGCCGGTCACTTAGGAGCTTTCACTCATCATAGGCATGGCCCACCATTTTATAAAACCCAAGAGGCACCTATAATCCTAGCACATTGGAGGCTGAGGCAGGAGGATCACCACGAGTTCAAGGCCAACCTCAAGGAAGGCCCTGTCTCAAAAAAAAGCCCATTAGGAAAATAAGTTCCCCAAGGATTATGATGATTTCTGTTAATCACGTCTTTTGAGGAAGTTGAAATTATGTAGCAATATCGTTATTTTATATCTGATTCTAATGAAAAATATTGTAGGTACTGAATATATTATTAATAGCCAGACAATACAGTTGAGAAAAAGTCCCTCATTTTATGAAGTCACAGTCTAATGCAGACAGTGCCAGATCATTAGCATCTTCCAATGTTCATGGTGGATAAGGCTGTGTATAAATCATAGGACGGGAGCAGAGCCCTTGCCTAACATGTGTGAGGTCCTGGGTTCGAGCTTCAGAACCACAGGTGAAATACACCAATGCAAATATCCTCTGATCCAATGCCCTTCCTCTGAAAAACACACGTGTCCATAGAGAGACTTACAAGGAGGCTCACTATCCCATAATTTAGGATAGCAAAAAAAAAAAAAAATGATTGGGTTATTGAAACAATTTAAATTCTTGTTGACAGAGAATCACTAAATAAAGCCATTTCCAAGCTATGCAACAGGGAGTATGAGATAATCATGTTGGGGTCCAAGATATATCACTGAATGAACATAAGAAATAGGCCTATCATTCAATACTTAGCTTTATAAAATACACACAAGAGGGGAAAATGCCACTCTGTATACAGTATTTCCTACATATATAGTTGGAAACAAAACCAGGAGGTCTGGCAGAATCCATATTACCCCACAGCATTCGTCCCTTGGGTGTAGCAGGGGATGCTGCTATTGGAGCTGAGGTAGGGGAGCAATGGATTAATTTTTTTCAAGAAGGATGTATTTAAGCATTATCCATGCAATCGACAGTTTTAGAGAAAAATACTGCAAAGGATGTTAGCTGTGGTTATCTTTCAGTTACAGGACTAGAGTTTATGTTCTTTATTGTAAATTTGCATATTTTCCAAATTCCTTACCATGACCTCATATTACTTTTACCATCAGAATAAACACCCCTTCTGAAATTTAAAAAAAAGTGTGGGGTGGGACCAGCACAGGTAAGAAGCCACCAACCCTGCTATATAGTGTACTTAGGAGGAACACGATGACAAAGAAACAACTGTAGGTAACATAGAAGAGCAGCATTTCAGGAGGGAGTTCTTATTTTCGCCCTCCTGGAGTTTGTAAAATTTTTTGAAAATTCTTCAACTTTTCCTATAAGTATTAAACAATCTTCACTTCTTTTAAAAAAAATCCTTTTTTCTACTCTCTTCAAAATGGCAAGATAAGAACTCTTTCATCTGCGCTCACAAGAGAACAATCTAAGTTATTAGGTACCTCTCAGCTAACCCATGAAGCAATCTTATATTAATTTTAGAGAGCCAACTACATATGATTTGATTCTGCTGCTGATATTATTATGATAATGATTGAAATTGCCTCACAGGGTGCATCATAGTTTTTTCAGAATAAAGGATGATTTCGAAGTCCAGTAGCATAAAGCAAAGACAAGCTTATTCATAATTCAGTACACAATGTGCCCAATTATCTGACCTGCGTGGACAATGTCTTGGACCAGTCCTGCTACTGTGGTATTTAGTTGTCTCATTATCCCATGGTGGAGGGGGGGAGATGATGAAGACGAAGAAGAAAATCACTGCCTGCCTCTGACCTACAAAAGCTTCTAAATCCATTCCGTTCTCATCTCGTCCCATAGCTGAACTTCCCTTTGTCCCGGCATTGTTCCTGACTGCAGGGACCACAAACTTCCACTGTGGAATGCTTCCTCTCTCTCCCTCCCTCCCTCCCTCCCTCTTTGTCTTTCCCTCCCTTTCTTTCTCTCAACACATTGCCAGTGCTGCCCAGTGATCAATCCCCACTGAGGCACTCTCCCTACCATCCAACTTCTTTGCCCCAAGTAAAATTTCTTCCTGTATTTGCAGTGAGTCAATTACCTCCTAAACTGTGTCTCTTCTGTCTAATCACTCCTCCCACTCTGACTGTTTCTCTCTCTTCTCCCTGTTTGGAAGAACTTTCCTGTGCCTCCTGCCTGCTCCTCTTCTTCCTTCTGAACCGTGGCTTCATTGATAATACTCTAATTTTTACAGGGCAAGTGGTCTATACAGGGTCTGCCAAAAAAGTGCATACTCACTTTGGGAAAAGAAAAATTTGTATAAATATTCTAATATTAAATTTATTGAAACATAATAAGACTGATACAAGTTATCTTTAGCCCCTACAGCTACAACAGGTACTTGAAGTTCCAGACATTTATTATTTTTCTTTTCCTGAAGTGTGTCTGCATTTTTTTGACAGGTCCTGTATATATCAAAAAGTAACCCATATTATGTATAATTTTTATACTTTCACATATCAGTTAAATAATGGATTTAAATTCTTAGGAAGTAATTTTCATATTAAAATTTGTTTCTCAGGGCCAGGGGTTTAACTCAGTGGCATAAGCACCTGCCTGGCAAGCGCAAGGTTGTGAGTTAGATCCCTGGCACCAAAAAAAAAAATTAGTTTCTTAATTAAGTAAAACCTAACTGGAACCAGGCGTGGCAGTACACACCTGTAATCCCAGCATTTGGGAGGCTAAAGCAAGAGGATTGCTGCAAATTCAAGGCCAGCCTGGGCTGCGTAGTGAGTTCAAGGTCAGCCTGAACTACAAAGTCAGATCCTGTCTAAATAAATAAATAAATAAACTGGAAACATGTATAGGAGAATAATTGTAGCGTACTAAAATCCAAAATGTACAATAGATATTATAATAACGAAAGGGAAAGAAAGTGCTCCAAAGGAAAGCACAACTTTTATACACATATAACTGTATGTATGTTTAAGTGTGCAAGATAACCACACTACTAAGTTTTTGTCAGTACATGAAACAGAATAGTTTGTGCTGTCATTGTTGATTGTTCATTATTTATGCTTAGATTTTGTAACTGGAACAATTACTTCTAAAATAACAATATATAATAATATTAACTAGTGTTGATTTCTTACTGTTACTTTTTTGGAAATTGTGTTATGTCTACATTTTTTTTCTGTTTTGCATTTTAAAAATTAAAAAATTAAAAAAAGAAGACGAATCTAAGTTAACTGTGGCAGCAACCTACTCTTCCTGTCCTGGTCTGCGGGGGCTGAACCCTGTGGGTTCCTGCTGGTTGCAGAGGTGACCGGAAGCCCTGGACTTCACCCCAGTGTGCACGGAGCACACAGCCACTGCACTCCGCACTGCGTGGTTGGGCGCACGCTTGCTCCTCTGCAGGGACATTCCAACCACATTTGGGACAGGACATCCGCTGCTAAAGTAAATGAAATATAAATAATCACGCAGCCAAGATGTCTTCGAGGTTTAAAACAAGAAGTCAGTGATTTTGATTTTTTTAACTAACTATAAAAGGATCTCCAATCAATAAATGACAAACCAGGGAAGAAAAAAGTTTCTAAATAACTTCTGTACTGCACTAAATCTCTGCTTTCTCTTTCCTGGTGGCCTTAACTTTGTCCAAAGAAAACTCAGTAAAAATGATGCTGCGTGATTCCTTCTATCTCTTCTGTCAGAAAAAAACCCGCAGCCTCCAGCATACAAACTCCTAATGTTAACAAAGCCTTTACAGAAGCCCACTTGGAAAATGCGGAGAAAGTGGAAAATGTCAGCAAAAATGTAAGCAGAAAATATACTAGAAAGAAAGAGACAGAGAGATGGAGGGAGGATGAAAAAAAAGAAGAGGAAAGAAAGCCAGATGTGGCAGCTCACACCTGTAATCCCAGCATTTGGGAAGCTGAGGCAGGAAGACCAGTGAGAGTTCAAGGCCAGCCTGAATCACATAGTGAGACCTTGTCTCAAAAAGCTAAACCAAAATAATAATAATAATAATTAATCAAATGTAATTTTCCTTCCTGTAAGAATTCTTACAAGAGGACAGATAATATGCACAATCAAGTTTTTAAGACTTATTTTCCCCCTATTTTGTTCCCGGTATAAAGAGGACTAGAGGCAAACTTCAAGCCCTCCCCTGCTGGGTGTATCAAGTGTGTCTTCAGCACACTGTTTTTGTTTTTGTTTTTTAAATTTTATTTAAAGAGAAAAACAAAAAAGAAAACAACCAAAGAAAACAGAAAAAGGGTAGCAACAATACAGAATTCCAAAGGCAAAAAATAAAAGAACAACAAAACAAAAACACTAAGAAATCCCCACTTGATAAGTTACATACTGTCATCATTGGAAATAGTTGTTCAAGTTACAGAATTAAAGCATACAAAGTAGATATTCAAACAGTGAGACTGTTAACAGTTCTGCTCAACAATCTAACAAAAACAGTAATATGGTCATCTATCTTACACACTTAAACATATATGCAGTTATATCCTTTAGAGCACTTTCTTTTCCCCTCTTTTTTAATATATTTTTTAAATTTTATTTTAAAGGGGGTAAAATTAAACACAACAAAACAGAACAGAACAGGACATAAGAAAGCATAAATTTCAAAGCTAGACAACCAGAGATCTTCACTATCTGTCATATTGTCTCTTGTTTTCTTCCAAATGGTTATCCATATCTTTGCATATGGGGAGCTCATACTAAATAACATAGCCA
>PVJX010000491.1:67010-230868 GCA_004027295.1 Dolichotis patagonum | reverse complement strand
GCTATTTCTTTCTGATGAACTGACCATTACATTTCCAAAGTTCTGAAATGGCCAACAGGCCACAGAAAGAATTCTCTTTAGGCTCCTGTTTGAAACCAGCAGCTACAGCGATCTGCTGGCCTTGCTTCAGGGCCAGTAGCACACTGTTTAGGACAGATGGTGGGTGGACTGGCTTTTAGGAAACATCCTTTCAAAGACAAGATCCACCATCTTCCTCCTCCCCAGGACCTGTCTCCTAACCCCCTCCTGGCCCCCTTCCTATTCCACCTTCCTGTCCCCCATTTTTGTCTCCCCTACCAGCTCCAAGACAGGAGCAGAGGCCGCTGTCCAGTGGCAGGTGTCAAAGGCCAATGGAGAATGTCCCCAATCCTCTGACGTTTGTGATATAAGTGTCGCCCCATGTCAGTTTGCCTTGACTCTGCTTTCTGCAGTGTTTGGTCGGTAAAAACATCCCAAGTCCACCCTGCTGTTTGGCTACCGTCCCATAACCACTACACATCCCGTAAGGCGCAGGGTAAGGGGTAAATCTGCATACCTGAGGCCACATGATCCCTCTCAGGAGACATCACGCACAGCACCTACTCAGTCTCTCACAGAGGAAGCAGAATTATTTGCAGGATTAAGCGAACGGCTAGATGCTCCCGGTCACAGCTCCACATGAGAGTCGCTCCCCTGCTCGCCCCATTCTGCTCTGAATTCTGAGTCCTGTGCCCTGGGAATGCACCGGTCTGTCTCGGAAGCCCACAGATGCCTCTGCTGAGCTCCTTCACCTCTGCCTCTCCCCAGAAGCACCAGCACATCCCAGAGCTGGCAGGAGAAAGGCTCCTTCCTTCAGACTGCAGGTGTTCGGGGATGTGCTTCTGCTTCACAGCGGAACCACGAGTGAAAGGCAAATGCTCCCCACGGCTAGTGTTTTCTGTCATGTACACTACGTGTGAAAGGCCCGAGTGTCTACAGAATGACTTTACCTTCCACCCAGAGCTCCAAGACTGTTTGCTCAATGTCAAAATAAGAAGGAAAAGAGTAGTGGGCAGTGGAGTGTGGTGGCACATACTTGTGATGTCAGTCAAGCCTTGCAAGGCATCTGCGTAACTTAGCAAGACTTTGTGTCCTAATAACAAAAAAAAAAAGTTTTAAGTGCTGTTATATAGCTAGTGTGGAGGCTGTGAGATCAATATGCAGTACCGCAAAGAAGGAGGAAGAGGAGGAGAAGGAGGAGGAAGAAGAAAAAACAGATGAGGAAAGAGGAGGGCGGGGAGAGGAGGCAAATGGCAATAAGAAAAAATTAAAGGAGAAAGAAAAATAAAAGCAATAAGAGGAAGCAAATAAGCCTCCCTTGCTAGAGGTGGGCCGCAGTGTGACTTGGCTTCTCCAAGCAGATACACAGGAAGCACACACGGCCCCAGGCCCATGAGGAAAAGCAAGCAAGTTGCCTTGATAACAGCTCGCTAAAATGTCAGCCCCCGCAAGACAATCCAGTGGCATGGCGACAAACCCTGGCCCACGAACTCTGCATTTTGACTCATTCAACTGAGTCAAAAAACGATAGTCTGAGTGGACACTGGACCTTGCTCAGGTTCTGGGATTTCAGGATGATTTTGAAGTAGGGCACAAAATGAATGAAATGCATAGTATTCAGCCAATCCTCTGGCATATATTTCACTACATTAGTATATAAATATCAGAAACACAATCTCTGAGATTCCGGTCCAGGAGTGCAGCATGCATGACTCGTCACCCACCCTGGCTTCCTGCTGAGATGAGGAGACGTGTCCTGTTAGTTGGCTGTGTACGCCAACCTAGGTCTCAGGCTTTCTGCGACTGAGCATTTCCAACTGGAATTGAAAACGGTCTGCCATGCTTTATCCAAAAATCTGTGAAGCCTAATGCAATGGCTTCCGGCTTCCACACTGTCCCCCTTCCTTCCATCTCCCACTGAGCTGATCCTATCACGCGGCCACCAGAGTAGTCAATTTGCAACGTAGACCAGATCGCTGACACCACACCTGCAAAAGCTGCCCACCTCCTCAGTCAGCCAGAATCCACACTACCGGCCTTTCTGCCCCAGTGTCCAGCATCCCCACAGGTCACAAGGAAAAGTGAGATCTGTCTGGACACTGCACGTAGTTTCTGTAACTCTTTGCTGTGCAAGGGACCTCCCCGTCCTTCCCACGGGCCTTCGCACCTGCACAGAAGTCAGGGCCAAGTCAGATGCCAGACATAGCTTTTCAGTGACTCCTGGCTAAAAATACCCAAAGAAATTTTATTTTTATTCTAATGATCACTCCTGCCTCAGTTCCATCTTTCTCTATTTATTTATCTTAGTGATATTTCTCTGATGATCTAATCAATTAAAAAAAGAATGCCACATTCACCTACTTACCAATCAGAGATAAATTCTGTTATATTTTGTTACATTTCTTTATAGTATTTTTCAAAGTAGTCTTTGAAATATACATGTAAAATACATTTTTTGAAATATAACTTCAACTTTGTGCCCTCTCTTCTCCTTTTGATGTGAATATTTTCCCAAGTAGTCTTTAAAAATGTCACCAGGGAACACAATCCCATCATGAAGCTACATTTTCATTTGATTCTTCTCTCATCAAGGGATAGTTAGGGTTTTTTTCCCCCTAATACATCAATATTATAAATCTGTTAGAGCTCCTGATTATTTCCTCAGGATTAATTCCTGGAAGAGAAGAAACTAGATAAAAGGGATAAAACATGTAGGGATTTTTTTATATAACATAGTACCAAGGTACATGCCCACTGAGGATTATTAGTTTTATGACATTAAGGTACATTGCTTAATCTGTTCCTTCTCAGTATTTCTGTAATCTTTTAATGATGTCTGTATTCAGATATTTATTATATGAATACTAACAGTAAATTAGCCTTCCTTTAAGGACTCGACCTACACAAACACAATTTAAGCACTTTACAAAGATCACTGAGTTCTTACAGCAATTCTCACAAAGCAAAGAGAATTGTCTCCCCCCCCCCAACAACCGTGTATTCAGATTCTGTATGCAGAGCCACAAATTGATCTGATCCTTCAACCTATATTTTCTCCACAGTCTGCAAATGTTTTGATTTTGGTCCTAGCCATGTGAATTTATGGAATCAATTTGAATGTGAACTGATGTACAATGATACACATGCACTACTCTATGTATTTAGGCACATTACCAATGCATACAAAAGTATAGACTAACATGAGATTAAAATAAATAAAAATAAATCTTTTCTTCCTGAAGCGCTCATAAATCATCTTGTGGTAATCCCTCTTAATCACTCAGGCCTTTTACTCTAACTTTTATTCCGGTATGACTGGAGTATGAACACCAGGAGAGGCCGTGAATTGACAGCTACCACGATTAAACACAGGAAGCAAATGCATCCTTTAACCCTGGGAGTGACTCTGATGTCACTGCCCACATTGTGCAAGAAGGAAGCCTGGGTTCTCCTCCTCCTGTCCTCCTCCTCCCTCAGCTCTAAGCCCCTTCCCTCCACACCTGCCCCTGACTCTGGGGCCTCGAAGTCCTTCGATCAGCTTTCTGTGGCCCTCAATCTAAATCCTGTGTATTCCTGCCCATGGCACCCAACACTTACCCTGCATGTCATCACCTACTGTAACTATCATTTATCTGTGTGACCTTGATTCTTTTTATTACCATTTGTGATGCATAATAAATGTATTCATCATGGGGAATTTGCACACATGCATGTCGTATCTTGATCTTTTTTACTTTCCTTCTGTAGAGGACAAACTGAATAACTCTCCTTGAAAAATGAGTAATTATCTCCATTTTGGCTAAACCTGGCCCTATTTCCATGTACTGATGTGTACTGGCTAGGACTTTTCCTTGTCTCTAAGATTGACTGGCTTTAAGCAATGCAAGTCAATCTAGTCAGGTGCTGACATGTACTCTTTGAAGCAAGCCGACGGGTCAGTATTACCCCACATCCATAGCTCCCAAAAGATCCCTGTCCTCCCCACAACTATAAATATGTTTTGGTGTCTTTATTCTCCCCATGGTTTGCACTGGAAGTGGTAAATTGAGATTAACTCACTAGAATTACAATAACTTTCCCATAGGACTACCAAAAAAACGTCCCAGACAGCAACAACGTACAGGAGGAGTTCTCTATACCCTGTCCCTCCTCAACTTCCTGCCTCCCTGTTCCCTATCTCCTTTCCAGTCAGAAAGTCTATCTCTCCATTTCCTATCAGCTGTCTTTATTTTGTTATTCAAATTTTTATACTTAGTCATCGTCACATACAAGGATCCATGCATCCTTCTGTGTCTGATTTACTGCACTTAGCATTATGGTCTCAAGGTACATCCATTTTCTTACAAATGACTCAAATTCATTCTTCTTTATATCTGAATAGTATCCCACGTATGTGTACACCATGTTTTCTTTATCCATTCATCTATTGATAGATATATAGTTATAGGGTATAAACATGGGTATGCATGGATCATTGCAATATGACCTCTGTAACTCTTTTTTTTTTTTTAATACAAGGTCTTGCTACATAGCCCAGGCTGTCCTCAGCAATCCTCCTGCCTCGGCCTCCTGAATGCTAGGATTACGGGGATTGCACGACGCATTAACTCTTTTGGGAAGACCCCCAAAACAGGTACCACTAGGTCAAACAGAATTTCCAGTGTTAGTTTTTTGAGGACTTTCCATACTGGTTTCCATAATGGTTGCACTATTTTACATTCCCACCGACAATGTAGATGCTTTCCTTTTTCCTCACAACCTCCCCAGCATTTTTTTGTTTTTTGAGTTCTTGACTTGTCTTAATGTCCACTTCCCCTGCTAGGATACAAAGTCCACAGTGGCAGGAGAGTGTCTATTTTGTTCACCCCTGTATCCGCAATGAATGGACACCAGTAAACACCTGTGCAATGAGTAGGACGCACGTGTGGACCCACCTGTGTGCTGCTATCCTTTGTGCTTGGCTCCCGAGAGCTCCTCAATCATAGAAACTCAAAGGGGCGTTATGCTGTATACTAACCAGGGTTCTCCAGAGAAACCAAACCAACAGGATGTGAGCATATGGAGAACGGGAGGGAGAGGCAGGGAAAGAGAGATTCATTTTAAGAAATAGGCCAGCAGGCTGGAAACACAGGGAAGAGTTGAAAGGCAGTCTAGAAACAGAATTCCTTTCCCCTTGGAGACTTCAGTCTTTTCTCTAAAGCCTTCAACTGCTTGGTCAAGGCCCACTCACAATTGGAGGCTAATGTATTTCACTTTCCAGTCAATTAATTTCACTTTCCAGTCAGTTAATCTTATCTAAAAATTAGATAAATACATAGGAAGTTCCTTCCTTCTTCTTTCATAGCACATTCTCTATCTATGAAAGCCGTTCTAGTAATATAGAGAATAGTAGGCATGAGTGTCTCTAAATTATTGTTGAATGATTAATACAAGTTTGAAGAAGCAAGACAACATATTTGTTACATCGTTCACAGGTTGTTAAATGACTGTAAATTTTCTGTAGTTCCTAGAACACTTACAGAAAAGGAGATTTATAGAATACCTTACACTTTCTACATGTGGTCAAGTGAGCTTGACCCGAGATGAGACAGTAAATTAGGTTCACTAGAGTCACTTTGCAGACATTAACATCAAGACAAAAGAAAAACAGAGGAAAGATGCAAGATTTCAGTGTTTAAAATTTTGAGCACTGGCTGTTTGGTTGAAGAAGGTACATTTGTGGACAGTATACTTAACCTGACACACACAGGTTAATGAAAGCGATGGGAATACTAGGATTAGGAAGCAGGAAAAGAGAAAAACTCAGCCAGTAGCCTGGCATGGTGGTGCATGCCTGTGATCGCAGCACTCAGATGGCTGAGGCAGGAGGATCACCATGAGTTCAAGGCTAGTCTGGGCTACATAGTGAGACCTTTTCTCAACACCAAAGCAATCACATGTCAGCCAGCAGCTGTTTGTATGACAGGGGATATGAGCAGCTTCAGTTTTAAGAAACATTTTAAATTTAATAAGAACAGCATTAAAGTCTGTGTTAAAATAAGAATGGCCACTAATTATCTCTGTTGGTCTTATCTAAACACTTCATAGTTCACGGCAATGAACGCAGTTAAGCCTCACACCCTGCATTTCCTGAGGCTGACACCCAAGTGTCCCTGGAGCAGACAGAACCTCCGTGCGGAGTCTGGCAGGGCAGAGAGAGGACAGTGTCCTCCCCTCCAAATGAGGCAAAACAAAACTGCCCCCCACCCCGTCCCCAACACAGGTAGCTCTGGAAACACGAGGAAACATGATGTTTTCATTTCACTTCTAAGCAGCTGCCAGCCTGCCTGGTGGCTTGGTGAACAGGAAGAGGTGGTCTTCATCTTTATCCAAAAGGCATGGTTTTAAGGTCTTGAACCAGAAGTGGCTTTAACGAGTTGGTTTACAACTATCAGACAGAAACACCTAACAGCCACACAGTCAAAACTATGCTCATCATTCTGAGCAACTATTCTCTAAAATTCTTAAAGTCCAAATAAACCTACGCGGTGAGTCAACCCATCCATCCCGTGACTCCGGAGTGCACTTCGCGGGCAGATCTTGCCAAGCCTTAAGAACATGGCTCAGACCCAGGCACATGGAGCCCAACACATGCTTTCTAGAGCCGTCATCTAGACATCTCAGTCTTAAGAACTGGGCTTCCTGAAAGAGAAGGTACTTTTTTCAACTGTTTGTTAGTACACGCTTGCATACATAATGATTACAACCCTTGTGGGAACATTGGTACATACACTGTTTTAAAGAAAGAATTGCTTGAAAACATTTTTGTTTTTGTTTTTGTTTTTTGGGACAGGGTCTTGCTATGTAGTTCAGGGGTCCTTGAACTTGCTTATACAGCCCAGGCTGGTCTTGAACTCACCGCAATCCTCCCACCTCCCGGAGGAGTGCTCCGGTTACAGGCTCGAGCCACCCACACCTGGTTCAAAAAAAATCTTCAAAGCAGCACTTTGCACAGAAATAACAGACTTGTGGATCCACAGCACAAATATCATTTCTGTTCATCCTAAGGTGGGGAACAGTCCCTTGTTGCACGAGAAACAGAATGTACGGGACCAGTAGAGGAAAAGGAGAAGGGAACAGGGAAATTTCTGGCACTGAGAAGCCACCACCCTCTTGAGACCCTGGGCCTCACGTGACTGTGGGAGTCACCCAGCAGCCACTAGGAAAGCCAGGGGCTGCACAGCTCCTGGGAGGGACAACACTTGCTAGCAGACGTGCCCACCCCTGGGTGCAGCTCCAGAATCCCTGCTTGGACCCAAGCACCCTGTCTCAGGCCAAGAGGGGAACTGTGCCCCAGTTTCCCATTTTCCCAAGAAAAGCAACAATGGCAGGTTAGATGAGCCCATAGACTTTGAGTGATGAGTGGGAACAAAAAGCAGGCACTGCCTGGCTCCTCAGAGGCCAGGGCAGAGGGTGCAGGGCAGCAGACAGCAGCATCCAAGAGGGAGAGAAGGGTCCCCAGCTGCACCTGCAGACACTCAGCTCCCCTAAGGGGGAAGAACGAAGAAGGAGCACAAGACTCCCTATCCTGCATAGGGGAGAAGGTTCTTGTCTACTCCAGAGAGGAGACTGCATCTCCAGAGCTAAGCTGAGTGGTTACCAATGGCTCTTCTCCCCCCCAGAAGCTTGACAGCCTCTAACCTTTGCACACCAAGTCAGCGCTGAGGAAGGCAGCTGATGAACAAGAAAGTATCAGACACTGGCTGAGCAGCTACGCCTCTGAGAATCTGTTTCTCTGGAGAAGTGTCTTCCCTAAGGCACACTGCAGCATCCTTCAGCCTTTAGGGACAAATGTAATGGGAAACATTCACCAGAAGAATGATTCTACAGTTAAAGCCACAGTTCATTATGTTACACAATAATTCTGTTGGGGGAGAGAGAGTAATCCCGGAGACTGAATCCAGAGCCTTTGCACTGAACTATGTGGCCAGCCTTTTTAAAAATAATTTTCTTTTATTTTGAGGCTGGACTTGAACTTGCAGTGTTCCTGTCTCAGCCCACCGGAGTGCTGCAGTTGCAGGCAAGTCTATTATTTTGTTTGTTTTAATGAGATTTGGAGAAGCAGAAGACATGAACACATGTATTCCGTGTACTTTTTTTTTTGTACCAGGGATCAAACTCACAACCTTGCCAGGCAGACACCTGTGCCCCTCAGCCATATCCCTGGACCCTCAGTGTATTTTCTTGAGCCAACAGGCCAGATTGGAGATTAATACTCCCACTGTCACCAAGAGGCCTCCGATACCCAGCAGGCTGACGGAAACTTCCCAAGGCCTCACTTTTAGGGCTGGACTTCTACCTTTCTTCTAACTTGCAGCCTAAGGCTTTCACCTAAAGCATCATGAAAGATGGGTTCATAAACTCCTGCCATGATTCAAGCCGGAAAAGAAAATTATCATTCCAAATGAATATATATATATAAAGTTTTTCCTTGAAAATCCATTGCTCTTCTTTCAAAAGCTGTCAGAAAGCTCAACTTTCAACTTAGTGCAACAATTTTGTGCCATTTTCTTGGCACATCTAACTTTCCACTAGGGCTCTCTCCTGTTCACTCTCTGTCCCTCCCTCCCTTAGCTCCTCTCCCCTCTCTCTCCTCTGTATATATGTCTCCATTACAAACTTCTCCTATTATTATTTTAAGTTATTATTAGTATATTAATTGTAGAAATCTTGAAGTAGAAATGAAATTTAAAACATGAAGAACCCAGGTGTGGTGGTACCTACCTACAATCCAGCATTCTGAAAGAGTAAATCAGGAGGACCATGAGTTTGAAGCCAGCCTGGGTAATTTAGACCCTGTCTCAGAATACAAAAGTCCGGAAGATGTAGCTCGGTGTGAAGACCCTGGGCTCAATCCCCAGCACCACAACACATACAATGAACATACAGACATCATATACACATGCAACACACAGATTTTTTCATTGACTCATTCAGAGGCAAGATCTCTTATCTTTTGGGTTCTTACCAAGCCAATACCTATTTACTCAAAAAATGAATGAATAATTGATTTTATTACTAGGCACTTGACTTCCCTTTGGCACTAGACACCCCAAGCACCCTTCCTGGGAGCCTCCTCCCTCAGCCGCCACACCACATCCCCCCAAGCAGCTCCCCTCCTCCACCCACTCCTCAGTGAACATTACTGAGTTCTGTCCCGCACGCTATTTCCTCATCACTGAAGACACCTCCCTGGCCTACTTCGCCTCCTCCTGCTGTGTTGGCCACTTCTGGGATCTGACGGCTTTCAAATCTGCATGCTCAGGAGAGATGCACGTTTCCGATGACTCCTGAACATCAGCTGTATGTGCTCCTGGTGTCTGGGAGTCGTTAACCCACCACCACCACCCCACCATCACCCCGCTGACCCCCGGAGGACGTCTCTGCCCACCAGCCCCTGCTCTGCTGCAGCACCTGTGTTACTGCGCTCGCTTCACTGTGCCTTTAGGCCTTCCCTGAATCCACACTTCTCCGGACACACCGGCCTTCTCTCCTTCACAGGCTCTGACTTCTTACCAATTATTATTTAATTAACTAAACTTAAGCTAAAGAGTTAGAAACGGTGCCTTCTACTTTGCAATCTCAGCTGTTCCCTGGCACACCTTACACTTTCACTTCAGTCTGCCAAAAACCTGCACAAATAATTGAATAAAATCAAGTATATGTTTCACTTAGATTCACCAAATGTGAGGGCATCTTTCTGCATCTGATTTATTCCTTCCTTAGGGTTCATACGACAGTGATGATTCCTAAATGATACATGAGCAATGCGCAGGTCCCAGGGCCCTCTGGCTGTAAAAGCTTCCATGTGTGCCCTGACGAACAAAGCCATCCTGCTCACATGGTTGTCAATTTCAGGAAGTTGAACAGTGACACCACATTATTTACCACCTGTCTTGGTCATGTTCCTCAGAGCAGCAGCAAAGGCATGGCCTGAGGCTGTGTCTCCATGTCTCTGCTTTCCTTTGTCCTTAAAATGCAGTGTCTTTCACATCGACAGTGAGATAAGGTGGCAAACAGCACCTTAGGTGATACACTGAGAGGAGAAACACAAACCTCGCACAGAGTTACCAAAAAACGCTGAGTCTGCATCTAATCGCTAGCACTAGCTAGCCCCTAACGAAGAAAGGGTTGATGGAACAAGTCAGCATCTCCCGAGATCCAGCTGTGTTGGAACTGGGGGTGCTGAACAAGAAAGCAGTAAGTCCTCCCACCTGGTAACCGGAGGCGCTAGCGAGCAGCGGGTGAGGTAGGAAGAAAACAAATCAGCGTCTCCCGAGAGCCTATCAGGACGCAGGCTGAGAATCAAACGTCCCACCCCATGCAGGCCCTCTTCCCCTCCTTAGCAACTGGAAGTAGTCCAGGACAGCTGGAGTTGATAGCACCTGAGGTACATAAAGCAACTAAATGCTTGCATTGTTGGGTTGATTATGCTGACCTGGGGCCAGAGGTCTGAGCATCTCTTGGGAGGATGATAGTATGTAATATAGCAAATATGGGGGATTTCATTCTGTCTTGTCTTTGAAGGCAAATACTGTTTTCAGTGTTTTGCTTTGCTCTGATAAATTGTCTTGCTCTATTCAGTATACTGTTTTGATAGGTTTTATAATGTTCTGTTTTTGGTTTGATCTTGCTACACCTGATTGCATGGACAACTACTGTGAAGATAACAAGATATACTATGGAACCTATTACTGTTATCTGGTATCCTGCCCTGAAGTTCTGTACCAATTTCACTGCATTGTTTTGATTGGCTTTGTTCTGCCTTGTTTTGTTGTATTTTACTACCTTCAAAATAAAGCTTATTTTGCAAATTTAAAAAAAAAGGGTTGATGAACCACGCTTGTGAATACATCAACCTCATTTCCACATCAGGGCCTGTGGTTGCTTTCACTGTTTCTAAGAATTACCTTTCGGATTGTTTGAGACTCAGCCCAAATATCACCTGTCATCTCAGAGCACTCATCTTTCCTCCTCTGTCCCAACTGAGGCCTGCCTTCACCCCACTGAATCTCCATCTGACTGTCCTCTCTCTTGTTTTTTTAAACATTTTTAATTCTTTGAAGTCTTGGAGGTTGAACTCAGGGCCTCATACACACTAAGCATGTAGCTCTACCACTAAGCTACATCCTCAGCCCTTTTATTCTTTGAGACAGGATCTCCCAAAGTTGCCCAGGCTTGGCTTGGACTTGGATCCTCCTTCTTCAGCCTCCCAAGCATCTGGGATTACAGACATGTGCCATGCGCTAGTACACCTGGCACTTTATATTGTTTTTGAAATAGTAACTGTTCCTGGAAATTACCTTATCTATTTCTTTACCTTATTATCTTTTTCCCTTAGTAGACTGTAACTTTTATGAGAGTTGGACCTTCTCTAAAATGGCGCTTGCTTTACAATAGGCACCCATCTTACAGCTGCTGAAGGAAAGCGCTTCCGTACTTCCGGTGCCTCACAGCACTTCAGGCCCAGTAAGTGTGTGCCAAGTGAAAGGCTAGAAACTCATGAGGCAGAATAGTCACAATCCAAGTTTCCTCCCTCATTCTCAATTGAGTGTACTCCAAACATTCACCAGATTTCAACATCACGACTTCCTTTTTGAAATTCTACCCATTTCTTTTACCCCAAACTACAAGAGATTAGGGGGAGATATCATAATTATACTCGTCTTAAAACTATTCCCCCTTTGTGTTGACATTGGGGTTAGTCTAAAATGATGCTAGGATGCCAAAAAATACATTTCTGAAGAAAGCTCATGGGGTAGATTCAGAAAGAGAAGCATAGGGTAAATCTGTCAGAGAAAAGCCATCTCCTCTCAGTTACTCAGAAACACAATTTCCATGTTTATTTTTACAGAGATACATTTCTGTCATGCTAAAGAGACAACTTTGGCTTTATCTTGAAAAGCACTGTGTATTTATCCAAGCAATACCTACACATGTAGACACAGAAGCTCTAATCAATAACTACGTTGGTATCAGGAAGAAGAGTGGGTGCCGTGGTCCACCTCAGCAATACCTTTGAACTTCCACACCCTTAGATCAAAGTCGCCAAAAAGCACATTTCAAAGGAAAAAGTTGGAAGCATAACAAAGAAAGAAAGAAACCTTGGGTAAAACAGCACAGCATAAATAATTGCTGATGCAGCGAACGTTACTCCCTTTTTCAATTAAACAAATTTGTAAGCTGTCCTTGAACATGAAAAAAAACTCTTTATAATGAGTTAATTTTGTTGAAGTTTAAACCAAGAAGTATTCACTATTGTTTGAAATATGGTTCACATTCTATGCACTAACACTAAGTAAATAGACACACCACCTCCTTAAAATATGCAAAGAAAGTTTGCCCTCTGTTTGGAGTTCAAGCCCTCTCCTCCACCTGTTCTTTGAAGGTTTTGGCCGCCTGCTGCGTGGGGAGACCACACACTCGGTGAGCAGCTACCCAGAGAAACTAAATGTTATAGTGAAAACAACAAAGTCCTATGTGAAAGACCAGGTCATCGTGTCTTTAAAAAAAAAAAAAAAAACTTTTTACTCTGAAATAATTTAGAATTACAGAAAAGTTGCAAAAAACAGAACAGAGTTGAATACTCCTCACTGAGCTTCCCTTGAAGTTAACAACTTGCAGCACCCGGGTACCTTCCTTAAAACTAGGAAACTAGCATTGTTACAATACTGTTAATTAAACTACAGACCTTATTGTACTATCGCCAGGTTTTCTATTAGTAAGCTTTTTCTGATCAGGAGCCAACCCAGACTCCGATACTGCATTGAGGGGTTTTGTTTTGTTTTGTTTTGTTTTGTTTTGTTTTGTTTTGTGGTACTGGGGATTGAACTCACAACCTCACGCTTGCAGGGCAGGCGCTTAAGCCACTGAGCTAAATCCCCAGCCCTGCATTGAGTTTTTATGTCTCCTTAGTTTCCCCCAATCATTACCTTGAAACTTTTGAAGAATAAGGGCTGCTATTTTTCTAGAATTCCTTTCAAGATGTGTTTTTCCAGTATCTTTGTGATTTCATACTTGTTTGTCTGCAATGGTATAAAGTTCTTTTTTATTTAAAACAGATAAAATATCTAATTATTAATCTAATTCAATCTCTATCAACAAAGAATACTTTCTAGGCTTATGTTCAATTGATTATTTCACGATCTAAAGATACCTCTTCCCATGGCAAAAGAGTCCTATTAACTTTTCCAGTCATATCTCAAATATTTTATGTTTTTTGTTTTCCACTATAACAAATTCACATTTCAGCTTTCTTTCCTAATTTTGTCTGGTTGACCCACCACACACTAGGAGTATATTAAAAATGTTCTGCTCTACTTGTAGATTTGTCTATTCATCTTCACAGATTTTTGTTTCTGTCAAATTTTGTTCTTATATTGCAGGGTTATAGTATGAGGTGCATGAACATTTAGAATTATCACAACTCCCTGATGAAGGAAACTTTTTAACACTTTACAGTAACTCTCTTTACCCTCTAGTAAAAATGCATCTTTACTTTAAAATATTTTGCAAAATGTGAATATGGTCATCAGCTTTATTTTGGTTATTTCCTGGTATATCTCTTTATAAACTTTGCTTTCAACTTTCCATATTCTTTTCTTTAGATATGTCTTACATTAATAGAATATTTTTAAATATTTTTAAAATGGGATATATTTTTATGAGCTAATGCCGCATTTAGCTTTGTAATTTCTGATACAAGGTATGCTTTCAACTCTTTTTTTGTCTTCTTTATTTCATTTTCTCTTCTTTCTTGCCTTTTTAGGTGGATGTAAGTTTTATTCTTTTTACCTATAAAAAGAAACCTTCTGAGTTAATATAAAAACATGTAATTACAGTCAGCTGTTTTCTTAAATTTGATTTTAATAAAACAGAGAAGGAAAAAAAGAAATGAGCAAATCAGAGGAAATGGTTCTTTAAAAATCAAAAGAAAAAAATAAATAAAAATCAAAAATGGATACACCTACCAGAATGACAGTTTAAAATATATAGGAAGAGAGAAAATAACCAGCATGGGCAAGAAATTGGAAGTACTGCACATTGCTGGTGGGAATTTAAAACAACACAGGTACTATGGAAAACAGTACAACAGTTCTTCAAAAATTAATAATAGAATTACCATAGGATGCAGCAACTCCACTTCTGGTTACACACCCAAAGAAATTAAAAGCAAAGTCTCAAAGATATATTTCTTTGCCCATGTTCACAGCAGTATTAAGCCAAAAGGAACAAACAAACCACATGTCCATGGATAAATGAATAGGTAAGAAAACATGTATGCAGTCAATGGAATGTTATTCACCCTTCAAACAGAAGGAGATTCTAATACATGCTATGACATGGATGAACCTTGAAAACATTACACTGTGTGAAATCAGCCAGTCACAAAAGGACAAAAACAGTATGACTGCATTTATATGAGGTTCCTAAGATGGTCAGATTCATAGAGACAGAAAACAGAATGATAGTTGCCAATAGTGGGAGGGGAAAATGGGAAGTCATTGTTTACTGAGTACAGAGTTTCGATTTTGCAAGATGAGCAAACATCTGGATGGATGGTGGCGATGGTTGCACAACATGTGTAAATGGACTAAAGGCAACTGAACCGGAGGCTCACAAATGGTGAAGACGATCTGCTTTGTGTTAGGTGTATTTTATGCAATTTTGAAGAGTGAAGGGGTGGGAGTTAAAAAGAAGACAGACTTTGTTTCCTTCATACATAAACAAGGTCAGCTCTAGGTCTTTGCTTTGAGTAACTGTAGCTCTTGAGAGATTGTTGCTATTTACATTTGCTTCTCTTAGTGATTCTATCAAACAGTTGTTTCACTTAGTGCCTATATTGCAGAGAAGAAAGAGATTTGCTCAATTTCCCAGCACTGGTTGATACTAGAGTCGTAATTTTGATTGGGATTCTCTAGGAATGTGAAAACACTGACATACCAAAAGTGCTGCTAACCCACCATTTGTTTGTTAACCCTGAAGCCAAATCCAAGCACTTTCCATTAAAGTATTTCTATGCCTGTCTGCTGATTGATGATACCACTTTATACCTCAGCCACTTTTTTCACTGGGTAGCATTATTTCAAAATGCATGGCTAAGGTTACACAGTGCTGCCCAAAGCTGTTTATTTCTTTCCTTCCATCTTGAGTCATTTTGCTTCAGTGCTTATACTATTGTTCTTAGAATTCACCACATTTTCTAGCCTCGTAAAGCTCTGCTGATGAGTTAATATATAAATTCAACTTGAGAAAAGTTCAGCATGCACTCTGGTTCATACACTAATCTCTTCCTGTGTCTGCTTTTCTAGTTGTGAACTCTCAATTCTCCGTGGAGAGCAAGGGCTATCAAATTCATGTTTGCACCCTCGTTCCCTCACTCAGATCCGCAATAAATTGAGTGTTGAGGTGGTGGCTGAGATATTGATTGTGGGGCAGTGAGTGGCAGCAGTGTTGATAACAAGGCAAATTCCAAGAGGATATGAAGGGAAATGAGAGCCAATACAAATAAGCACTTCCTCTGTCACACACACTGTTGCGCCCTTATACATATTTACCATTGCATTCTGAAACAATGCCAGGTGATAAGCATTACGATCCCATGTCTCTGATGAGGACACTGAAGTTCTCAGACACTGAGTAACTTCCTTGGCCAAGGTGTCACAGAGAAGGTATAATCAGAATTGTCTGAACCCAAACTTGATTCCAAAGCTACTACCCAAGTCCTGCACTAGTCTATTTCACAGGGATGCATATCATCCCTGCTGTGCATTTTAATGTTTTTCAGTGCAACTCAGCAGGAAAAAAAAGTATAAAACTTCCCAAAGAAAAATATTTAAGCCTCTGTTCCATCACTTGTTCAGTGAGCAAACCATTTCCTTATCCATATAACGGAAAATTTCTCCCTTGCCTGCCTAAATTGTAAGGTTATCTTCAGTGAAACATTTTATAAACTAAAGATTGATAGCAAAAAAAAAAAAAAATGCTGGCTTTTCTACTTTTGTTCTAAGTAACACTGAGCTCTTTCAAGCCAATTAAAATATAAAATAGTGGAAATTCCCCTGTATGCATGTATTGATTTATCCTAAAAAAAGAAAAGGTAACTTTACAGTGGAAACATCTAGAAGATACTACCATTTGGAGATATCACAAGCAATGGGACAAGCAGAGCAAGCAGCTCCTGATGTGTTGCACCAAGACATAGCATGTCTTAAGCAACGATCACCAAAAATCTAGTCATGAGAATAGATACTTGTTTTTAAGAGGACGATTATTACAGGTCTACAGAAACTAAGATGGAACTTCCAGGAAGACGGCAGAATGGTAAACGGGAAAGAAACAGCCTCTCCGATATTTGGAATCCAGACGCTGGACTACAGAAACATGAAGAAGAGAAGAGGAAGGGTGATGCTTCAACACAGGCAAATCAATAAATGTAACACTCCATATTAACAGAGGCAAGGACAAAAATCACATGATCATCCTGATAGATGCAGAAAAGCACTTGACAAAGTCCAACACTGATCCATGATAAAAACCCTATACAAAACTGGAATAGATGGTCTTTATCTCAACCTAATAAAAGCCATCTATGACAAACCAACAGCCAACTTCATACTAAATGGACAAAAACTGAAAGTTTTCACTCTAAAATCAGGAACAAGACAAGTGTCCACTATCACTACTCTTATTCAATAAAGTTCTGGTATAGTTTTGTCAGAAGAACTAGACAAGTGAAAGAAATAAAAGGAGTAGGATGGGAAGGGAAGAAGTTAAATTATCATCATTTGCAGATGACATGATACTCCACATAGAAGACTCCACAAACTCCACCCAAAGACCCTAGACTTACTGAGCAAATTCGGGAGCATAGCTGGATACAAAGTAAACACTCTATAGCATTCTTGTACACAAATAACAAACTCACTGAAAGAGATATTACAGAAATCATACCTTTCACAATAGCACTGGAAAAAATGAATTACTTAGGAATAAATCTAACATAGGAAGTAAAAGACCTTTACACTGAAAACTATAGTACTCTGAAAAAGGAGAAAGGGGATACTAGAAAATGAAAAGATATCCCTTGTTCTTGGGTAGGAAGAACCAACATAGTGAAAATGGCCATACTCCTAAAATTGTTACCCAGATTTAATGCAATCCTGATTGAAATACCAACAGCATATTTCACAAAATTAGGGGGAAAAAATCATAAAATCCTTTGGAAGAGACCTAGGATAGCAAAGGCAGTTCTGGGCAGCAAAGGCATCACAGAGTGCATCACAGTCTCTGACTTGAAATTATACTACAAAATGAACAGTGATAAAAACAACATGGTAGTGGCAAAATAATAATAATAATAAGTCAGACCTGAGGGTCAACGGAACAGACTAGAAGATACAGAAAAATCACCAAATATACTCATCCCTATCATCTTTGACAAAGAGGCCAAACACCTTCACTGAAAGAAAGCCTCTTTAGTACATGGTGCTGGAAGAACTGACTTTCCACACACCAAAGATCCATTATCTAGATCCGTATCTCTTACCATGCACTAAACTAAAATCAAAATGTATCAAAAATCTAAATATTAAAACAGAAACACTAAATCTTCTGGAAGATAGAATAGGTAGAACTCTTGAATACATAGATGTGGGTAACAACTTAATGAACAAAACCCCAATCTTGCAGGAAATATCATGAAGAATCAACAACTGGGATCTCATATTATTGAAAAGCTTTTGCACAGTAAGGAGATAAACCACAGAGCGAAAAAAGAAATTTTGCCAGCTGTCCCTCAGACAAAGAACTAATATCTAGAATATATAAAGAACTTAAAATAAACCCCCCAAATTTAAGGACTCAATCCAAAAATAGGCATCTGAAATGAATAGACACTTCTCAGATAAAGAAGTTGAAACAGCAAATAAATACATGAAAAAATGTTCAACATCACAGGTCATTCAAGAGATGGAACTTTAATCAGCAATGAGATTCTATTTCGCTCCAGAAAGAATGGCTGTTGTCAAGAAGTCAACCAGCCACAAACGCTGTGGGGCTGTGGGGGAAAAGGAACCTTTCTCCACTGTTGGTGGGAGTGCAGATTGGTGCAACCACTATGGAAATCAGTGGGGGAGATTCCTCAAAAGCTAGAACTAGAAGTTCCATTTGACCCAGTTATTCCCTTTCTTGATATCTTCTTAAAAGAATTAAAAGCATCATGCCACAGCAATATATGCACACCCATGTTTATGGCGGCACAGCTTATAACAGCTAAATCTTGGAAACAGCCCCAACTATCAACCAACGAATAAATAAAGAAGATGTGAAGTACTACCCTGCCGTAAAGGATAAGCCTGAGACATTCTTAGGTAAATGGTTGCACCTTAAGATCATACACTTAAGTGAAATAGATCAGACATGTGTATTCAAATAGGACATGATTTTTCTGATGTGAGAAACCAAAAGTGTAAAAAAGGACCAAAATTTGTACTAGACATTGTGAAATAGGAAGAAAATGTTGAAGTGGGAAGGGGAACTAGGAGGGAGGAGGGACAAAGGGAGGAAGAAAAAAGAAAAAAATGCAAACAAAGCTTGTGTAAGTAAGGGGAGAAAGAGGTGTGGAAGGAAGGGGAGGGGAATGGGAAAAAACCAATCAAGATATATCATGTACAGGTACGAATTCACCTAAAATGTACAATAAAAACTTTTTTAAAAGTTCAGGATGTGGCTCATTGGCACAGCTCTTGCTCTGCATACACAAGGCCCTGGGTTCAATCTCCAGCACCACCAAAAAAAGAAAAATTTTGGACCAGGCCTGGCAAGTGCAAGGTCCTGAGTTCAATTCCCAGAAAAGAAGAAGAGGAAAAAGAGGAGGAGGAGGAGAAACTAAGATGTAACAACTAAATGTATGTGATCTTGGAATGAAGAATTTGCAAAAATCTCATAACTGGAGTAACTGGCAAAATTTAAGTAGATGATGTACTATTTGAGTAGGCAGATTGTTGTAAAAAATGCTAAATATGGTGTTCTAAATTTTATCATTGTACATTAAACTAGCAAATTCCCTATTCTTAGATAATACACACCGGAATGTTTAGGTTAGAAGGGCCATGATGTCTATAATTTACTTTGTGCTCACCAAAAATATATAAATAGCATAAAAATACTACCTCCCTATGTATGAGCTGGTAGTCTTTATTTATAAGGGACAGACATTACGTTAGGATTAAAATGTAGTGCTGTTTATGAAAACGCCAGATGGAAGAAAAATTAGCCTTATTTGTACATAAAGCTACTACTTTTCCACAAATACATCAGGAATCAGGAAAATCTAAATGTGGGGACATAAGGCAACAATCAAAGGTGCTGAATATTATTAGATTCTAGTAGCATGTTGCACAATCCAATCCCTGCTTTGAATCTAACATCCCCCAGGGACATATATGCTGAGGGCACCTCTAACATTAGCAATTCTGGTGAGCACAGTTCTTGCTTCTCTGGCAAACGCTCCGGGCACACAGGGATACCTGGGGACCAGTGCCTGGTACAGAGGTGATGCACATTCAGCTCAGGCTGAACCAGCCAGAATTTTTCCTGTGTGTGTGTGTGTGTGTGTGTGTGTGTAGCATACTTGACCCCTGCAAGTTCCCAGTAATTAAGTAACTCCCTGAAGTAAGCTGATCCAAAGACAACTGAATTATTGTTCCTGGATTGGTTAGCAACGCGGGGGTTGGCGACCTTTCCCTGGGCCAGCATTACTCCTACCACATCAGCTCTGGAAGAATGTTCACAATCACGTCTCAGGAGCTAAGCAGGGAAACGTAACGAAGGAATTGCATATACGCTGTGGGGTGGGGGCAGGAGCTGGCTTGTCTGTCGAATTTAACCACTTTGAAGTAGTCAAAGGAGTTGTAAGACACAGCCTAAAAAGAAAATTCAGATGCACTTTTCAAGCTCCTGACCTGCCCATCATTTCTAAAATTAGCCAGCCACCCTAGTCCACTGCCCGGCTGGGAGAGCGCTGCTGCAACTTCACTCCAGCATTCGGGAGGACGAGGGTGCACTGGGGTTGCGCCCTCCAGGTCCTCTGGCCCGGGGCGCCCCTCCCCCTCCCCCGCTGACTCCCCACCCACCCCCACCCCCGTCCTTCCTCCCTGGCGGCTGGGATTGTACCTGGGGCGCAGGCGACTTGGGGCCCAACGCGGCGGTGTCGCAGGTCAGGTCGAGGCTCCTGGAGCTGGTGGGGCCTCGGTGGTTCATGCTGGCTGCGGCGTAGACGCGAAGACTCCCGGAGCCAGGCAGCGGCTGAGCGGCCGCTCATCTCCCGAGCAACCGGTAAACACCCAGGCCAGGCGGCTAGGCAAGGCCTGGCTGCACAAGACCTGCCCGCCGCGGCGACCTTGTCCTCCGGGTGGTGTCATCTCCGGTGGTCGAGGGGCAGCCGAGCAACTTGGGATGGATAGAGATGGGGTCGGTCTTCACTGTGGGACTCTAGGGGCAGCCAGTGGTCAGTAATCGCAGTGCTGGGGCACGACCGGTGTCACAGTTTGCGCACTCAAATGTGACCCTCGTGCATTTATTTTGCTCCTGTGTGCAAGTGCGCTCCCCCCAGGTCTGCATGCCTCAGGTTTAATGCTCTGCTGGTCCAGTCTGCAATTCTCAGCAGTGTTTCTGCTTTTGTTTTTGTTTTTGTTTCGTACAGGTTTGTAGTATGAAATCATTACATTCATTGTGGGAAGTAGGTACATGTACATATGTTAATTCTTTTTATTATTCCCTTTCCCCTGCCCACCTCCCCATCTTTAGATCCTCTTCCCCAGAAATTCTTAGTTTTTTAATTACCTTGCATTTTCATTTTGTGCTGGGCCCAAATTATGTAGCCCTTCATTTCACCTTCTCAGGACCCCTGCATGGGAGTAAGGTGACAGGAATACTAGCCACAGTAGCAGCACAGCTTTGAAACAGACCCAGTGAGCCACCTCCAGCCAGACCCCACCTCCTAGCAGCACAGTCAGCTGAACGCATGAATCCACTACTGAGTGTAGCACCCCTGTGATCCAACAGCCCCACTTCTACATTTTGGGGGGATATTTAAGATCTAAGCCATAACATTGCCCATTATCTTTGTTACTTTTCTCTCACTGCTGAGACAAAATACCCAACACTCAAAATTAAGGAAGAAAAGGTTTATTTAGCTCACATTTTGCGGAGGGTTCAGTCCATAGTCAGCTGACTCCAAGACAAAGCAGAGGAAGGGGAAATAGAGGGAGTTCAGATTGGGAAAATTTTAGTCTCAAATGTTGGAAGAACATCAACAGATCTTTTGCTGGAAAAGGAAATCCCAGGGAACATTCAAGGTCCATAGAGTCAGGCACCTGGCTTCTTTGGAGTTCTCTTGGTGTTACAGATTTATTACTCAGATTACTTCCTTTTATTTGCTTGTTTCTTTTACAGATGTGTATGTTTCTCACAGGAAAACTTGCCACTGTAATAACTTCAGAACTTTTGATTTATGTTTAAATGCTTGTCATGTTCTTAGAACATGTTCATTTTCTAAAAGCAGCGGAAAAGAGTGTGCTCGGTTTAAATATCTTTTATAAACAACTCTCTGTGGTCTGAATTTTGGTGTCCCTCCCAAACTCAGAGGTGCTCACTTTGGAAAATGATTAAGTCACTTAAAGAGTGAGACGCGTGCTACCGTCAGAGTGGTGCCCTGCCTGCGTGGACCCAGCAAGAAGGCGCCACCTACCTGTCAGACGCCAAACCTGCTGGCATTTTCAGCCTGGGCGTTTTGACCTCCAGGACTGTGAGAAATAAATCTCTGTTGTTTATAAACTATCAGTTTAAGGTATTTTGTTCTAGCAATCCAAATGGACTAAGAACTGACAACTACTTCCGTCAGTTAGCAGATTACCTGGTGAGATGTTGAAACCTCTGCTATCCTAAGTGACAACATGTAAAGATTGTTAAAGTCATTTCCAGCCCTTTTTCAGATTTGCTTCAGTTGTTTGCTGGTCCCTATTTTCTCTCTCAAATGGATGAGCCCTTCTTTAGCAATAACTTGAAACAAATACCCATGCTTTTTTTATTCTATTGTGATCTACAGCTGGTTGTAAAATAATTTATCAATGTCGCTTCCAAAGATCTTCATAAATTTTCATTTCAGTTATTTGTAAGGCCTATTTTCTTCCTTTTCCCCATATATTTGACTATACATATTTTATATCTACAATAAATGTAATGTTTTTGTAACTTTACTATAGGCCAGGCTGAGAGACCCACAGAGAGCTTGCTTTGTACAAAATAACCAACTCAAAAATCTGTCTCATTGTTAAGGTCAACTATAACTGTTCTTTTTTATCAAAAAGAGAGAAAGTATATTTCAAGATATTTTAGCTGAATGTGGTGGTGCATACCTGTAATCCCAGCATTCAAGAGTTTGAGGCAGGAGGATTGCCATAAGATCAAGGCCAGCTGGGGCTACATAGTGAGTTCAAGGCCACAGAGGGCTACAGAGTGAGACCCTGACTCAAACAAACAAACAAAAAAGATATTTTAGCTGGATCAACATAAGCTTCTGAAAAACACCCATGGTAAATATATTTTTTCTGGACTTCCATAATTTTATTTAACAACAAATTCAATTTTAATGTTTAAATTCAATGTCCTGAACTGGTCAGAGAGATGAGTATACATAATACCTTTATTCAGGGCCTCACTGGAGTTCTCTTTCAATTGTAGGGTTGCAAATTTAAAATAGTTTAATATTTTAGGAAAAAATTGGAGGGATAAATGAGGCAATCAATGTTAGTATTTTTCTGTTCTGGGAAGCTGTCGGAGCAAACGATTTAAGTCACTCAATATGCAGTCAAAGCAGCATTGTGCCTTCTTGATCCACCACTAATACTATAAATAAATATCTTTTTACAGTCTAGTTGATGCTACTTTTTGCTTGCATTTTTGTGCTTATTCTTAGTGATTTTGATGATTTAAAATTGCCCATATAGTACTGAGGTGCTATTAGCATTAAAAAGCACAATAAAACTGGAGTGTGTCTTAAGGCCAAAGCGTGTATTAGCCTCATTCAAGCCCGAGGTACAGCACTGTTGGACATGAGTTCAGTGCTGATGAATCAACAGTGCATATTACATCAGGTGTCTTTTCAACAAAAATACATAAAATATGCTTATGTATTGATCAGTTGATGAAAATTTTGTAACCAGAGGTCTGAAGGAATCTAGCCCTGTATTTTCCATACAAATAATGGTTCAGTGTGCACCAGTTCAGTGTTCATAGTGAATTCATAGACCATAACTGCTATGGATAGCAATTAATCCCTGGTTATAGTCGGCATTTGCTTTGTAGTTCATATGATCTGCTCTTTGTTTATTGTCCAGAACAATATTTTAAGTTTCCAATTTAAATCTACAAATATTTTCATGATGACAACTAATAAGAGTAGAATTGTCTTGTGAAGTGAATGATCCATCATTATAATGAATCCTTTGCAAATACAGTCAATTGCCTTGGATCAGAGTGGGAAAGGAAATGAAAATAAGGGAAAAATGAAGAAATACAAGAGTTTGAAAAATTGAAAGGATAGGATCAACAAATGAGACATCCTGATAAGGTCGAATCATTGCTACAATGGAGCTATTCCAGCGAGTGAAACGGAAAGACACCAAGTGTTGGTCAAAGTAGGATGCTTAAAACCAGAGACATTGTAGTTCCTGGCCTTGGCAATAACCAAGGGAACAGGTAAAATATGAAAAAAGTCATTGATGGTGAAGCAGGTGATCAAAGAAATGACGTGACCGAGGTGTTGGATGGGTCACATAGTTGGTATTGATGTCACCAGAGATGATGACTGAGGAAGGTAGCCAGAATCAAAGTCCTCAAGAGATGTATTACTAAACAATCAGAGCTGATCCATGGAGTTGGCAGATTTTTCTCAGACAAAAGTCAGCCTTCCTTCTTGGTAGCCAGAAATAATAGCCTTCCCAGTGAAAATGTTAACAGTGTAAAACATTCCCTCTGCTTTTACTACGTTGAAGATCAATAGATGAATCTTTGATTAAAATCAGATTATAAAAGTGATCTTGTCCTTTTCATACTTAAAAGGAAAAAATACTCATAGACGTATAAAAGAGATTTTTATCATTTTGTAAAAATACTAAAATTTCTTGAGTTTACTCCTGGGTTTGGAGATCTTCAAATAGCTGTTAAGCAGACAGACCCTGGAGGCAGACTGTCTGGTTTACAGTCCTGATTTTGCCATTTCCTGCCCTTGAGATCTTGAACAGTTTCTTCTGCTTCGTTGTGCCTATGTCACCCTCTAAAATACAGAAGTAATAATAATTCTAAGACTCTGGTGTTGTTATAAAGATTAAATTAGCTAATGCATGAAATGCCTGGGTCACAGAAGCTGAGTAAAAGTTAGTGTTAGCTATTAGCATCGCTTTCTTAAACTATGGTAAATACCTCCACAAGACATTGTAAAAAAAAGACCAGAAAAGCGAAATGTTTGCTGTTACTCTATTCGGAGCTTTGGAAGACCAAAGACTTAATTTGTTTTCAGTTTTTTTTTGGTAATAATAAAATGTTAAATCATCTTCTGTAGTTTTGGAAAATAAGAGTTGCAGAAAGAATTTGGAAACAATTCCTGACCCTGCTTCTAGGAATTTAGACATCATTTAGCCTTAGGTGCAAAATGTCACATAAAGATGCCCTTTCTCTTTGGTCAAGACAGGACCTTAACTTAATTGACTATAGCATCATATATAAAGAAAGATTATGGTAATAACAAGAGAAGTTTTTCCACAGTGAAATCTGGGAGTGGGAAAAGCAGCAGACCTCAAACGTTAATGTCTCGTTGATAACTTTGTTTTCCATCGACAGTAATAAATAGCCACTTGGGTTTTTAAAGATCAAAATTCACCATGGCATGGTGGCCCACAACCGTAATCTCGCTTGGGAGATTACTTGGGAGGATAAGACAGGAGAATTGCAAATCTGGGCAATTTAGCAAGATTGTGTCTCAGAATAAAAAAATAAAATGGGCTGGGATGTAGCTCAGCGGTAGAGTAACTGCCTGGCTTAAGTTCAATTCCCAGAAGTGAAAAAAAAAAATAAAAATAAATAAAGATCAAGATTCCACCCCTTGAACATGCAAGCCTGCAGCCCAAAATCCTCCCCACGGAACTTGTCTTCCCTCAAAATCTGTGTCCACACCCCGTGCCTGGAAAAGGTCATGAGAAGAGAGGTTAACGTCGCAGTTACAGTCATTTACTGGAAGTTGCTGGGGATGACGGAGACAGCAGGAAAAATAAAGGCATTTCTTAGCACATGGTGGAGTTCTCAAAAGAGAAATGTTAAAAATTCCTCTAAGGGCCAGTGGCACATGCCTGTAATCCCAGCACACAGGAGGCTGAGCCAGGAGGCTTGAGTTTGCCTTGAGTTTGAGGCCAGCCCGAGCTGCATAGCGAGTTCAAGGCCAGCCTGAATTACACCGAGCGAGACCTGGCCTCAAAAACAAAACAGTTCCTCAAAGCAAGATGATAATTTGCCAAGTGATCTGTTAAAATCAACTTTCAAAAGCAAACATGCTTTCTAAATTAAGCACAAGCCCAGTTCTTCTGGATTTTTAATATGCCCTTGTTAGTTTGGAAAATCTTACAGCTCGGAGTGGGGGGAGTGTGGGATTTTCCTGACCCCACTTTAGAAATGTTTGGGATTTCTTTTAAAATTATGCCAACTTTCTTTCAAAAAACAAGTAATTCTTGTTTTTAAAAGTTGACAGTGAGGTTTTCACAAAAGCATTCTAAAATATCTTGATGATTTTTCTGATTTGGATCAGGCTAGATTTTATTACCCATTGAGGGTTAGCCAACCCCACACATGTATGTAAAGGAATTTATACCTACCTCTCCCAGAAACATCAGATTAATAAATTAGTCTGATTTTTGGGAAGAAGTTTTATCTCTTGCTGATTCATAGATTTAATATGAATTTAAATTCCCTATTTATGAGCCTGCATTACTGGTCTTAATTTACTTGCTATCACTTACTTGGTTTATAAAACTTAGAAAAAGAGAGTGAAACAAGCTACAAGAAGCTTTGGAATCAGCTAATCTTTTATACATACAATAAAATAAAATATATATATTATATATATAAAATATATATATTATATATATATACTGGGGATTGAACTCATGACCTCACACTTGCCAAGCACCACTGAGCTAAATCCCCAACCCTAGCTAATCATTTTTTAAAGAAATTCACACCTCAGTCTCTTTGGGTGTCTTGAGATGGCTTTTAAAAATTTTATCACTAGGTGCAAAACACTGATTGTAGATTTATTTCATTGGATCAAACAGCCTACTCAATACAAAGCACTAGCAGAAGTCTGATGAACTGAGGGGACCAAGAGATATTTAACTCCATCAAGGACTTACAAATTAATGAGGAATGAGACATATAAAATAAATAAAGGAATGAAGCACAATCATAAAAAGAATATCGCAAAGTCGCTGAGTAATGTAAACTAAGAAATCATAAGACAGGTTAAAAAAACAGCCAAGACAATTTTGTATTCAGAGCAGTTTTCCAGTGGAATCTGGGACTCTGTGAGACAGAACCAGTGTGCTGGTGGGAAAGTTAGCTTGGCTTTCACAGTGGAGCAGCATTCTTTCAGAGAGATAAGCAAGATTTAGACAAATTTGTTCAGCACAAATCAGGACGGTCATAAATTCTGTAAATCCACTTGTTACCAGTTTATCTAAATCTCATTTAACATGTAGGTTCTTTGTATTCCAAAGAATTGAGCAGGCCGCCCAGAAGTAGTAAGAGGCAGAGATTTATTAAAGGAAAGTACATTCCACAGGTCAGGATCAGGCAGACGACAAAATTTAGGAGTGAGCTGAATTCTAAGCCACCTGTCTGCTTCCGGTTTGAGGTCTATGTTGGGCCTTTTCTAGGTCTTGGGGTCGGGGGCGGTACCTATGTGACTCCGTCCAATTATTGAAAATCTCCACCCTCACTTGGGGAGGGGGTGATTTGTACTTTCCATGGGCCTAGAAGGGGTCAATCTTGGCCGACAAAGCTCAGAGGGTATGGCCATGTCAAAGCCACAATGCTAAAGCTATTATAAAGACCATGGAATTACTCCAGGTTACACTGAAGCAGCTGGAACACAAGCTCCCCGAGCTCTTGTCAGGGGTCAAGGAAGTGTGATAAGAGCAGCAGCGTTTTTCTCAGGCTCCTGTCAGAATGTGAAGGAAATATGGTGAGAGTAGGATGTTCTCATGGTCTCCAAGGTCCAGAAAGCATCCTGTGTGCAGGGAGCCTCAGGCCAGAGAGATTGTCTCCCACACCGTCTCCTGCCACCCACTGGAATGTCAGGTGGCGACAAATTGGACAATCTAGTATTTCTCCAACCTTGCAAGATATTGTTAGATTCCAGAAAATTGCTCTTTTGGTGAATTCAGTTCCCAATGTAATGTCTCTGAGGCAATTTATCCCTGTAAGTTAAATCCCTAAAACTCAGAAAGGATTTTGACACCTCTCTCTCTCTCTCTCCCTCTCTCTCTTTTGACCATTCAGCAGCCACTTTGATTTTTATGTTATCAGTTATAGCTCATTATAAAAGGACTTGATAAGGTGAAAAAGACATCACTGGGGGACTGAATTTTACTGAATTTTGAAAGAAGAAATAAGAAAAGAAGACTGGCTTTCTGTCCTAGACATCCTGCTTGAGGGTAGCCACCGTGTACCTTATATATGCACAAAGCTCTTCGAATTTGTTTTCACAAGTTCAGTTTTCACACAGTCACAAAAACACAAACATCAAAGCAGTTGACTTCCTCCAAGGAAAAAATATAAATCCAGGGACCACGTTTATGTTACCCAGTTTTGATACTACAGTTATACACGTAACAGAGAGTGCTTTGCTACTCACCAAACCCTGTCAGGTGTGACCTTGAAATTTGACCTCTCGTATGTGTGCAGAAGTGAAGTCCTCACTTCCAGGTTTGGTTCTGAAGAACATCCTGTGTGATTCTATATGCTCTTTCTTACTCTATCTTCTGGCTCCATCTTTATTCTAGGATGACCTTTGAGCCTGTCAGCCAGATCCCTGCACGTCTTCGCAAAGTCAGTGATCTCGAAGCTTCCCCCACACACATGCCAGCCAGCTGGACTTTATAAAAGAGTACATTCTATTCTGCTAAGTCACTGAACTTCAGCTGTTATAACAGTCAGCACACCCTTAACTATAAGATGTATTGTTATTTAAAACATAGAAAATGAAAACAAAAAGACATACAGTAGTCTCCCTTATCTGTGGTTTCATTTTTCCAAGGTTTCAGAATCCTGGTCAGCCGTGGTCTGACAATATTAATACTTGCTTCAACTCTTTCAAGAAGGAGAGATTGCATTCATCAAATTTTTATTGTAATACGTTATAATTGATGTATTTTGTAATTAGTTTTTAATTAATCCCTTATTGTGTCTAATTCAGTTGAAATCATAGGTATATATATATATTTCTTATATGTATGTACAGGAAAAAATACGGTATGTACAATATGGGATTCAGGATTCTATGGGGTACCCTGGAGAGAAGCCCCTACAGATAGAAGGGAGTACTGTACATACAAGACTGCTGAATTGCATTGGGGAATGTTAAACATTTATGACAGGAGAGCTATTGTGAATTTGTTTTCATTTTTTGAAGTCAAAAATAAAACATTGAATAATGACTACAACTAAAACTCTGTGTAGATATAGAAGGAAGTATAACCTGTGACATATAGGGCTGTGTCCTCCCTTCTGTCCCCTCTCTCCCCTCTCCCATAAGATGCTGTGGGAACCAGAACAGATTCTGTCTCTGGATTGATGGTTAGCTTTCCCATGGATGGGACAGAATTCTCAACACCAACAACCTAAGGGAGGTGAGGTTTAATGTCCCTCATGGTTTCATGGGTTTCAGTCCATGGTAATCTGGCTCCAAAGAAGGAACATCATGGCAGAGGGCAGAGTGGAGCAAAGCTGCTCAATTCATAATGGCTGGGACACAGAGAACAGGGAGGGAGTGCTGAGAGGCAGGGCCCAGGATGCCCAGGGTCCTCCAGGACCCAATCAGAAATGAGCTTTGCTAACCTCCTGGGCATTTCTCAAACCAATCAAGTTCACAATCAAGATTAACTATCACAGTAGGGGACATAAAGACTCTTCATTCATGGGATAAAAGTTTTCTGAGTATGTGGCTTTCCATGGGGTATTCCCCTCCTTTTATTGTGTAAAAATTCACTCCAGTGATATTTTACAGGAAAGCAGATACATTAAACAAATCATGTTAGCTTTACTCTGGTTGATGTGGCAGTTGAAAGCATGGCTTCAGTCAGAAAGTGTTTCTGGTATCCCTGAAAAATCCTAGGGGCATAGTTTGAAAGTCACAGTTAACATTAATAGAATCACAGAATATTAGATACAGTCACACAAAGCATCCCTAGTTTCACTTGTAATTTAGAATGGCCATATTCTCTACCAGTTTATCTGTATTTTGGAAGTTATTTAAATTTTAACTATATAAATTCCAATAAATTCCATTTTTCTTTCATTTGTTTTGCATTCTTCCTTCCTCCATTTTATTTTCTATCATTGGCCTAGTTCAGATCCATGTTACATTGTCTCTTGGCCCCAGTTTCTCAGCAACCTCCTAACACATTCCCTGAGTCTATTCTCAGCCAGGTACCCCCAACTAGCCTTGATTAAACCTAAGTCTGAATGGGTCATTCCTCTGCTCAAAACTCTCCAACACTGCCTGTTATGATCAGGGTTTGCAAGGGAATAGATTTAATACACAACACATAATTTATGGAATTATTTTATAATAATCACCCAAAAAGCCAAATTCAGAACAGCACAAGAGATCTTGTGTACTAGACTCAGAGGATCCAGCTGAGGACCTGGACCCCACAGTAAGGAGCTGCACAAGTCCAGCTGGGGACCTAGAGCCCATGGCACTGTCTCATGCAAGTGTGTATCAAGGACCTGCTTTGAGAAGGCCCAAAGGTCAGTGGTGGAAGCTAGAAAGTTGTACAAGCAGGATGAAGGATCTGTGCCAGCAGGCTGAGAGGTCTACACTGGAGCCAGGAAGTGACACTTGAGGTAAGGACCAGAGTTCCCCAAAAGGAAACCACAGGCATCCTCAGTGACAGCAAGGACCCGAGCTCCTCTAATGGTGAGAACAGATGAATTAATAGCGTGAAAACCAGCATGACAGGCTTCTCTCCGAGAGAATCAACCACATATCATCTTCCCCTCCAGTTCTCCTTTTATGCTGTTGGCAGCAACTCTCTGGTGGGCCTTCCACACCCAGAACCACACTGAATCAGTTCAGCTGGGAGTTACACATTGACCATTAGTCAATCCGCCACACTGCCCACCACACTTGGAACACAAATGCAAAGGCTCATAGCCTCAACTCCTCTCAGGTCACTACTCTGGCTCCACTGGCCTCTTTGAGCTTCCTTGAACATGGTAACCATGCTGGTTCCCTGGGCCTGGGCCTGTCCTGTCAGTCAGAATCTCCACACTGAAGGTCTCCAAAATCTCAACCAGACTGATATTTCTAGAACATGACTTTCTGGTTCCTTCCTAAGAAACTTTCAGTAATTCCTTATCTCCCATAGCAGTACTTTTTGAACCTTCCTCATGCTAAGGTTCCTATTCAACTGTAGTCCTTTTCAGGAGCTCAGTATGTAGATTAACTTGGAGATTCTCTTGGAGATACCAAGTGGTGGGGCGCTAAGAGTCCCACCAAAATACCCCAACTTCACATCATATCCCAGGTCCTTGAAGTACTTCCATGGAACCCTGAGTGTGCAGAGACAAAAGTAGAAAATTAGTAATATTTCTGATCTCTTGGAAATCTCACTATTTGTCCTTAATAATATAGGACCATAAAAAGGGCAGAGGTCTTGGAAGCCAATGTTTCAATCCTCAGTCAAGACACTTACAGGTTGTGTAGATCTTGTGGAATTTCTGCTGCCCAGAAATCGTTAGTGTAGTAAGACCTATACCTCATTATTCTCATGATGACACTGCATAATGTCCAAATTGTTTTATAAAATATAAAGCACTTTGCAAAATATATGATATACAGGATTCAAAATCAAAACACAAAAATCCATAATCTTCTTATACGCCAATAATGAACCCACAAGAAAGAACTCAGGATTCAGTTCTTCACACAACTAGAAAATCACATAGTTTTTCAAAAAAAAAAAAACCTAGGAATCAACCTACCAACCAAGAAAGTGAAAGACCACTACAATAAAAATTACAGAACACTGAAGAGAGAAATTGACAAAGGTATTAGAAAATGGAAAAACCTCTCTTGTTCATGGATTGGCAGAGCTAGTATTATTAAAGTGGTTATATTACTAAAAGCAATATACAGATTCAATGTGTTCTTCATTAAAATATCAACAACATTCTTCACACAATTATCAAAAATCTCAAAATTCATACGGAATCAGAAAAGACCCAGAATAGCCCAAGCAATTCTGACCAAGAAAATAAATAAATAAATACTAGAGACATCATATCTGATTTCAAATTATTCTATAAAGTCATATTAATAAAAATACATGGTTCTAGTACAAAAACACATGTGTAGACTAATGCAATAGAATGGAAAGCACAAGAAAATTCATATACTTCTAGTCATCTAATTTTTTACACCAAGGGGCTAAAAGCACATGCTGAAAAAAAAGCCTTTTTACCAAATGCTACTGAGAAAAGTGGAAATCTACATGCAGAAGACTGAAATTAGATCCTTATCAAGTCAAGCCCAAAGCCAAAAGAAGAGAGGAAATTATAAAGATCAGAGCAGAAATCAATGCAATAGAGACTAAGAAAACAATACAAAGAATCAATGAATCAAAGAGTTGGTTCTTTGAAAGAAAAAATAAAATTGATAAGCCCCTAGACAACATTAAAAAAAAGGAAAGAAAAAACTCTAATTCATGCAATAAGGAATGAAAAGGGTGAAATCACTACAGACTCTTTGGAAATACAGAAGATAATCAATACCTATATTAAAAACCTCCACTCTTACAGGCTTGATAACACAGAAGAAATGGACAGATTCCTAGAAACATATGAATTACCAAAGCTGGATCAAGAAGATGTAAAACTGCTGAATAACCTAATTTCAATTAATAAAATTGAAAATGTAATTAAAACCTTACTAACCAAGAAAAGCCCAGGTCCAGATGGATTCACTGCAGAATTTTACAAGAAATTCAAAGAAGATTTAATGCCGACACTCCTCAAACTCTTCAATTAAATTGAAAGGGAAGCAATTCTCCATAACTCATTCCTGGAAGCAACTATTACTGTAACACCAAAATCAGAGAAAGACCCAACCAAAAAAGGCAATTACAGACCAATCTCCCTAATGAACATAGGTGCAAAAATTCTCAATAAAATACTGGCAAACAGAATGCAGCAAATCATCAAGAGATTATATACCACGACCAAGTGGGATTCACCCCAGGAATGCAGGGATGGTTCAACATATGCAAATCAATAAATGTAATCCACCATATCAACAGAGTCAAAAAAAAAAGAAATCAAATCAAAATGGATCAAAGACCTAGACTTAAGGCTGGAAATTCAGAAGACTTCCTGAATGCGACCCAACAGTGCAGGAAATAATAGCCCAAATCAACAAATAATATTTCATCAAATTAAAAATCTTCTATATAGCAAAGGAAATAATCAACAGAGTGAAGAGATAACTGACAGAAAGAAAATTTTTACTAACTACTCTTCTGATAGAAGATTAATACTTAGACTATATAAAGAACTCAAAAAACTTAACACCAGAAAGAAACAAACAGCCCAATCAATGAATGGGCAAATTAATTGAACAGAGAATTCTCAAAATAAAAACAAATGGCCAAAAAGTATATGAAAAAAATATTCAACATATTTAGCCATTAGTGAAATGCAAATCAAAACTGCATTGAGATGCCATCTCATCCCAGTCAGAACAGCTGTTATAAAAATACAAAAAAAAAAGAAAGAAACCTATTACACAGGAAGTATCACAAAGAGTCAATAACCTGGGTCTCATCTTATTTAAAAGCTCTTACACAGCAAGAAAAACCATTAGCAGAAAAGAAAACTACAGTGGGAAAAAAAAAATTTTGCCAGCTGTCCCTCAGACAAAGGACTGGTATCTAGAACACACAAAGAACTAAAAAAAAAAAAAAAAAAATCAAATTTAAATACTCAATCCAAAAATGAGCATCTGAAATGAATAGACACTTCTCAGATGAAAAAGTTGAAACAGCAAATAAATATATGAAAAACTGCTCAGCATCACTGGTCATTTGAAAGATGCAAATTTAAATAGCACTAAGATTCCATCTCAATCCAGAAAGAAGGGCTATTATTAAGAAATCAACCACTGGAGGTTTAGCTCAGCGGTGTAAGTGCCTGCTTGGCAAACGCGGGGTCATGAGTTCGATCCCTGGTACCAAAAAAATAATAATAAAGCTGCGGGGGTGGGGGAAAGGAACCCTTCTCCACTGTTAGTGGGAGTGTAGACTCGTGCAACCACTGTGGAAATCAGTGTGAAGATTCCTCAAAAAATTAAAGCTAAAGGTTCTATTCCACCCAGCTATTCCCCTTCTGGGCATCTTCCCAAAGAATTAAAAACATCATACCACAGCAATATATGTGCACTTATGCTCATAGCAGCATAATTTGTAATACCTAGATCTTGGAAACAACCTAAATGCCCATTGAATGAGGACTAGATAAAAAAGATGTGGTACTTTTATACAATGAAGCACTACTCAGCCATAAAGAAGGATAAACTGGAGACTTTCATAGATAAATGGATGCAACTTGAGATCATACTCATAAGTGAATAAACACATGTGTGTAAATATCATGTATATATCTATATCTATATCTATATCTATATCTATATCTATATCTATATCTATAACGGTTAAGATACTTATACTTCAGATTTCTCTGAAGTCATTGAAGAGAAAGTTTTGTGCTGGTACTGTTTGGACAATGGAATGCAGATGTCTTGTGCTCTGGGTAAATGATTTGGGGATGACAGTGCACAGCTTAGGTACCATTGTTGCCCCTTGATTGACAAGTTTTGAAATTTCTTTTTCTTTCTTTCTCTCTCTTCTGTCTGTCTGTCTGTCTCTTTCTCCTTCTCTCTCTCTCTCTCTCTCTCTCTCTCTCTCTCTCTCTCTCTTTCTCTCTTTGAAATAAAATAGACTTGGAAAAAAAACAATGTGCGGTTCAATTTCTACCCTGGGAGTCCTGTTGCTAAGCCAGGTCCATCAGTATAATAAAATCTCCCTCCAATTTATGAAGAATTTTTAAATATGGTGTCAGCAGTCCACAACGTGGAATATTTTCAATGAATTCTTTTACCCCAATAAGTTCTACCCTTTGGTTCTGCCCTACCAACATATTTAATTTATGATTTGTCCTTATAGAAACCATTTAAAATTTCCAAAATATCTTAGCTTCCAAAAGTATTCTGTAGTATGTAACAGGTACCTCTGACATGCCCAAAAAGAGTCATGATTCATAAAAGAAGTAGAGTTTTCCAGGGAGAAAAAAAATGATATAAGCAAAGTAGGATGAAAGAAGTAGAGTTCCTCATGAAGATAAAGTGCCAATTTTTATTCCAGAAAAGTAAGAAAGATTGCCTTGTTTTGGTGCAGAAGACACAAATATCCTAAAATTATAAAGCTAGTAGTGAGTTATACGTACCATTATATGTAAGGAAACTCAGTAGCAAAATGACTGCACACCTAGCAATTGTGTAACTAGCTCAAAATGACATAATTAGTGGCAGAGCTGGGACTGGGATCTTGCCCAAATTATCAGTGCTAACTCATACTCCATCTTACAAGATCACAATTATTAGGATTTCAATCATATTCCATTAGACAATTGGAGAAAAGGGAATAAAAATATAGAATTTTAAAGCATACTTTTATAAATAATGGAAGATTATGCATCATTTAATTTTAAACAGTTTATCAGTAATATCAAAGAACAAGCCAGAATTGGAATAATTTTTATGAATTTTAGATTTCACTGAGGGAGCCAAACACAATTTTTATTAACATCCTTTTGGTTGGAAGAGTGAGCTGGTTCATCTTCATCAAGTCATTTCCATCTGTTCACAAAAATAATTTCCATTCAAAATAATTACCCACTGGCTCCCAGCTGCTTGAAATCCTGAATCTTTTGGGATTTGCTGATGTTCAGTCCTCCACACTGAAGGTCTTAGACAAGCCTTTCCTTCTCAGTGTGGTGATCAAGCTGCCGTAAAAATCTGTGAACTCATCTGTGCCCAGTGATGCTAAAAATGTTGCAGAAAAATAATCTTCACCTCCCTTTTCTAGATCTTATTGCAAAATATGTGAATGAGGCTTCAACAGATTACTAACTCATGGATTAGCATCTAATAATCAAGGCTCAAATTCCCATCAATAGTTTACTCACTTTTTAAAGATAGTAACTTCATGGCTATAAATTATGCTAAAAATATAATTTACAAGGCCATAATTTTGAAGTTTGGATTCCAGCAGATTGGAGTTTAATTTCTGGCTCTGTCAACTAATTTAGTGGTCTTTGCCAGTTACTTAAAATCCGACTCTTCTTTCCATATATGCATAACGAGATAAAATCTTTGCCTCTAGGGTTATTAATATGTCATGCCATGTTTTAAGTAAAATACTTAATGCATGGTTCAGACATAGCACTCTATAATGTCTGTGCTGTTAATAGGATTATGTACATGTGTGATATTCACTGATGGTCAAAAGCTCTCATGAAATTTGCAAAGACACATCAAAGAAACTTTTGTGAATTTTTTTCCTTATTTTTTAAAAACTCCTTCAGAGCTCTGTTAGAATCTTTAAATGATTTTAAGATAACTTCTAAATAGGAAAAACTTTCTGAATATTTATTTTTATCCCTTTCAATTTAAAAATAACTCCTTATGATAAGTTAAGGATGACTCAATCCATCTGCATGCATGAAAACTTCTTTTCAGGATCTTTTGAAGGCACTAAATTGGACAAAGCAGCATTAGTATTAAGTCAGATTTAAAGAAGAAAAAATACACTGTACACAAAATTAGAGACTGGGGGGTAGCTGCATAGGGCAGCGCATGTTCAGTATGTGTGAGGCTCTGGATTCAAATCTCAGCACTGAAAAATAAATAAAAAAATAAAGCTAGTCATAGTTTTTAAAAGCTTTGTGAAAGGAAAGAAGAAAAATTAGGTTAAAGGTGAAAAGAGAAAAGATTTAGTGTTTTTATGTCACAGACTCCTCCAAATAAAATGTTTAAATGTCAGAGATACATAAATATAACAATGGGTGTTACCATTCTGATTATGACATGGTGATGAAACAATTATTGTAAGACAGTAAAAATAACTGTAATTGGTATTTAATACAGAAAAATCTATCACTGCTAGGTGACACAGATACAATTAATAGATTGTGGCCCATACTCAAAACTAAGGGATGGTTCCAAGAGATGGACAAAGAGGGGAGAGAAAGGAGATTAAAAAAAAAAAGAGCTAAGATATGTTATGCATATACACCAAGTCCTCTGAGTGAATGTTATCATTATGCACTGCAAATGTACACTAATCACAGAATAGAAGGAAATACTAAACCATAACTAGAGAGTAAATAACAACAAAGATAGTTCCTGCCCAAGTTTGCAGACTGTCCAACCTGAATTCTGCCTTCTGAACCCCGAGGACATGGTTTCAGAATCCAGCATTGGAGACGTACACCAAGCCCAACTGTTATCTTCTTAGGTATAAAATTGAATTGGAATATTGGCTCCCTTTAAATCTTTTTCTTTTGTTTGTTTTTCATTGTTGTTTTTGAGATAGAGTCTCACTCTGTAGCCCAGGCTAGCCAGGCTAGCCTTGAAATTTGCAGCAATTCTCCTGCCTCAGCCTCCAGAATGCTGGGATTACAGGTGTGTTACTATGCTTGGTTTAAATCTGAGTTGTGACAGAAATTAAATTGTTGCATTACAACTAATAAAGTTAGGAAAAAATCATGGTATATCTCTGTTCCTTGCGTGAAAGTCAAACAAAGGTCAAGTGAATGGAAAATAATTATTTTCATTTTCTTACAAAGATTTTTTTGTGTGAATTTTCTGCAATGTTAACCAAATTGTCCTTTTCCTGAATTTAATTTGATTTTCAAATTCACCTGATATGCTTCCATGATAAATCACTGTACTGTATTTCAAGAATTACATGTAGCTGGGCATGGTGATGCACACCTGTAATCCCAGCATCAGGAGGCTGAGGCACTGAGTCTGAGGCCAGCCAATGCTACAAAATGAGTTCAAGGCCAGCCTGAACTGCAAAGTGAAACTCATCTCAAAAAGACCCCCCCTCACAAAAAATTAAGCCAAGCAACCAGTCAGTATGAACAGACACAATTTTATTGGTATTGACCTGATTGTGTTTTACCATGGCAGATATCTCATTCCAGTGTAATCATTTTAAAGTTGAAACCACAAGAATCAATGGTGAAAACTGTACTTAGGCAAGCTTTTCTTGCTGAAATCTCTGCACAGAATCATACAGAAGAAAAATCTTAGCACTCTATGATGCTAATGGATCTCCCCCTTGTGCCTAAACTTTGTACTGAACTCAAGTAAGATTAAAAGTCAGTAACAGGATACAGAAAAGGGGGGGGGGGGGTCCTCCCAGGGTGCCTTGCCCTGAGAAGCAACTACTCAATATTGAGAACATGGGGCTAATCTAACACAAACACTATTCTAGGTCTAGAATTGGGTGGCTCCAAATATTTAGATTGGTGAATTTTGTCTGGAAGTGTTCATATTTCACAATTTGTCTATATTAAACGTCCAGAACAGGTAAATTCATCAAAAAGAAAGGATTACTAGTCACTGTTAAGAGGGAAATGAGAAACAACTGCTAATGATAGCAAGGTTTCTTTTAGGAATAACAAAACATTGACATTGGATTGTGGTGATGGGTACCTGCCTCGTAAACATACTACAATACCATCCCGTAACTGGATGCACTGTGGGTGAGCTGTCCCTCAATAAGCCTATTACACTGACTGGTGAAAATAAAGGCCCTCCCTCCTGCTAAGTTTCCAAAAGCCCCATTGCACTGGCTTCCTTTTCCTCAGCGCCACTTCCCTCTCTTGTGCTAGTTTGCTCCTTTGGTCTCTTTCTTCTGGGTGGCTGGACAGGACACTGTTTCCTCGTTTGCCATGTCAGGATGTTAATAAACTATATACTAAGAATAGATAATAGTGCTTTGGCTCACAGTCACTATTGTCAATCCAAATACAAAACTGTTCTAATTATATCAGGTGTCTACAAATAATTCTAAAAGCATTTTAGAATTTGTATTGTATACTTAAGCATTTTAGTATACTTAAGCATTTTAGTAACTTAATGTTTAAAACACAAGTGTGTATGTATATACACATATATGTATGAGTAAACTCAAAACGTACAACTTCATATATTTTTACAAAACTTTTAAGCACTTAGCAAAACCAGACTGTAACTCCACTTATGACTTACATCATTTCACAGCTACTTGGGGTCCCATGTATAATGCACACTCGGAGCTTTTTATTATACAGATCTCATCCTGAATCTTCCCCACTTAATTTTTCCCCATTAGAAAATAAAGCCATGAAGATTTTTTGGCACATTTTATTATTACAGTGCAAGAAAATATTTCCAGGTTTATTACCAATGTCAGTTCCAAAACAAACCAGTTTGTAGTTATTAGTATTTGTGATGATCGCCAATACAATATGTAATATAAAAAAAGAATGGTGGCATCCAAATGCAACGCATAAGAATCTTTTCTACAGAAAGCATTTTTCTAGAGCTACAAACTAAAAATCTGTTCATTTAAACCACTTATGTGGTAAAATCACAATTTCATTTGATTATGGATATCATAAATAGAATGTAAAAGATGCTGTATTTTTAAAAATATTGTTTGTTTCACTGTGTTCAATTTTGTTTCTCAACATCCATTTATAGGCCAACCAAATTACAAATGCATGCAAATAAAAGTCTACTGTAATAAAATCACACACAACAGAAGTTATAATTAACTTATAAGGTAACTTTTCCTTTTATGTGTTCAAGCATCACATTTGTAGGAATGTGTCTCTTGCCGGGCATGGTGGGGCGTGGTGGCACGTGCCTGTAATCCTGGCACTAGGCAGGCTGACACAGGAGGATCACTGCAAGTTCCAGGCCAGCCTGAGCTACAAAATGAGCTGTAGGCCAGCCTGAATGGCATAGTGAGACACTGTCTCAAAAAGACAAAAAAAAGAAAAACAAGAATGCATGTCTTTTAGAGGTATTAAGATGCATATTTTCACTAACCATTGTTTCAAGAGCTTGAAATCAAGTTAGATAAAATTCCATGCTTCCTAGCATATTAAATACCATGCAGTGTACTATTTAAAAAAACAGGATTTACTCACTTAAAAAGCTGAATTCACTTAGTTTGCTTTCTTGCCAGTTAAAAATAAGCTCATCAAAACCTTTGAAATTATGTATTTAATGTGGGATAGATACTAAAATTCTAACCTAAGTGTAAATATCCATAATTAACTTAAAACAGAATCTCTTTCCAAAACACTGTAGTGGGGCAAAAAGTTCTGAGGAAAGGCCACCCTGAGGGTATGCAAATGAGATGGAGAAGCTAAGCTTTTCAGACCCAAAGCAGCACAGCCCAGACTCAACCCACGCACTGCTTTTCTGGGGAGGAAAAGGCTTCTCAGATCCTTCTCACTACTGGGGTCTCTGAAGCCAGGTCAGAGTGGGCCATCAAACTGAAATATGCCATACTTTCCAGAGGTCAGGCAGCTGGGGTCCGAAGCCGTGAGCTGCTCCCCTCGCCCAGGCTGCAGACCCACCTGAACTTCAGCTTTTAATGTTCTTATGCTGCACAGAGGTGCAGGATGGAAGCCACGCAGGGCCTGATGGAACGGAACAGTAAAGTCCCACTTTCTGTCCCCTGTCAACTTCCTGTAATTCAAATCACCCTTGAATAAAATTAAACACGCCTTTTGTAGCTCAGCATATAAATCAGGGGCCACCTGGGACATTGCACTGTAGTCATGAGGCAGAGTCCAAAATATGTGATCGTGGTAAACCCACCGACCCGCTTTGATGTAGTCTTCCCAGCCAACCCCACACTTGGACATCCACTTGTGATTACACTGTTTCATCTGCTCAATTACCCAATTAAAGTCACGTATAGTAGTATCTGAAACAAACCATGGAATAGCTTTCCCATAAAAATGAATCTCAGTAGCCAATTTAGAGGACAACAAGAAGTCAGCTAACACTAAATCTGTAACAAGTTCAAACCCAGAATTATCCAGAATAATATACACTCTATCTATAGACACTTCTTCCCTTGTTTTCTTGCATTTACTAAGCAACGACCAAAGATGTTCCATGTCATTCACTAAAATGAAAGGTTTTAGGTCTTCCAAAGAATCCATCACATTGGTCTTCTGAGAACTACTTTCTCCACCTGATAAAGATAGATCACATTTATTTCCCCAGAGTGAAATCTGAAAATGAAAAGAACAAAACAGTCATCATTTTGAATAGCCAACAAAACCTCTATGATGAAGGAAGTGAAAGGAGGGTATAGGAGGTAAACGGTGGGGTTGCTTAAAATAATGGTTATATTTATTGGTAAAAAGAAAATGTCTACCAAGTCTACTTTCTCTAATAATATAATATACCTACAGGATGCTTTACTCTTAGGTAAAACACTGACATTTCTAATCAATATATAATAGATATATTTTAAAATGACTGGAATGATTTTAGCCCCCATATTGTCCACTCAGAAGGGACATTTTTGCGTCATACAGATTTAAAAACATCATCAGGGCCAGGGATATAGCTCAGCGGCATGAGTGCCCACCTGGCAAGCACAAGGTCCTGAATTCAAGCCCTGGTACCAAAAGAAAACCAAAAAAAAAAAAAAAAAAAAAAAAAAAAAAAAAAAAAAAAAACATGATCAGATGCTGTAAAGAGACTCAGATTCACTTGGGAGTTAAGAGAAAAATAAAACATTTCCTTTTTTTTCCCTGCCCTCCTCCCCAAACTGCCCAGTTTCTTCCACTAATTGTAAAACTATCAGGACATGGTATCCTGTCTGAGATTATAAAATAAAGACACTGGACACAGTGGTATCTCAAGGCCTAACACTAAACAAGGTGATGTCAATTGCAGATCCAGTATAATCAATTATTAGTTGGCTCTAAATCGAAATAATACTTTTTGTTAAAAACAAAAAAAGGAATATCAGCCCTATTCTTCTAATTATAAAATAACAAGTGGGTGTGATAACACACACCTGTAATCCCAGCACTTGGGAAGCTGAGGCAGGAGGATCACTGTGAGTTTGACGCCAGCCTAGATTACATAGTTAAGTTCAAGGCCAGCCTAAACTACACAGTAGACACTGTCTCACAAAACAAAATCAAAACAATAGCAGCAAAAACAACAAAATTACATGTTTAGGAGTATAGGCTCTGGAATCAAGACCTGGATTCAAATCCCAGTATCTTCAAATTCCAGTATCTAAAAATTACTTAAGGTTCCTAAGGCTCAGGTTCTACAAAAACCAAAATGCTAATAATTTATTCAGAGTTACTATCAGAACTGACATAATGCATATAAATAATGCATCAAATATTTGACATATATAAATATTCAGTAAGTATTAGTCAAAAGAGACTCTACTCTCCTTCATGATTTAAAATGAGGAAAGTAGCCCGGACTGGTGCCTGTAGTCACAGCTTCTAGGCAGGGCCCAGAGTTCAAGGTCAGCCCAGGGAACAGAGGACCCAGTCTCAGGAAAAAAAAGTAATAAATTGTATTTAAACATAAGATGAGGAAAATGTACATTTTAACCAAGAATAATGCTTTTAGAAGATAAATTAATAGATTTTTCTTAAAACTGTAAGGTTTACATAATAATTAAGAGTGAAAGGCTACATGTTTCTAAAATTTTTTGAAGAATCACACACAACAGCACATATGATGGCATTCAGCAGTTGAGATCAGGTTCTCTGCTGGCTGGCCTCTTGCATATTTCCTTATATAATCTCCAAGTTTTTAATATACAGTTATTTGTGCAATTGTTTATCTATATTCCTTCAAGATTACAATTTCTATGACAGCAAAGATCAGCCTGTTTTCCCCATCACCAAGTGCCCAGAAAACTGCTGGACATAAACAGGTCCAAAAGTATTTGTGTGGAACGAAACAGAATGCTACAACTTTTGAAAATAGGTCAACATTCTCCACAAACTGAAATACCTTCAGATTTTTCTTAAGACATTAACCTTTTGCTCACTGTAGGCAGTAAGAGAGGCAACTCTGGCCTCCTTCACTTGGGAGCAGAATGACAATGGTGGGGAAATAGACTGTGCCATTCTTCTTTACAACTGAACATACTTATGGGACAAAGAACATATTCGAAGATGACTGCCCCTTGAACGAATGGGCTAGCTAGGAGCCACGGGCTGGTATGCTACTTTTCTTTCCTTTGTATTTCTGAATTACACATACAATGTAGTTCAGAAAGGTTTAAAATAAACAAACAACACAACATGCTAGTTCAAATAACTGATACAGTACATTATTAATTAGTAAATATTACTAATTTACCAGTATATATAAAACTGAATATAAAGACATTCAGATGATCTGATCTTTACCTGCAGAAGCTTAAAAAACTCATTTTTCAGCTGATTTTCATCTAGGTCTTCAATAGTTCTTAGCAACTCTTGCAAGTGAGTGCATAAAGCAATAACAGATTCCTGTGACTCAAAGAAATTTTGGTCTTTGGATTCTTTAAATACATCAAAGTCATTGATTGGTGGACTAAAATAAGAGAAAAACATAAGTGAAATATACATATATATATGTCTGCATCTTTTAAAAATATGTATCTGTTATATGCATACAGGTAGATGACACAGAAATAGATACAGGTATGTGAGTAACTGCAGTTCTTTAATAGGAGAGCAACACCAGAAGTCCCAATAATTAGTGGTAACAGATACCAGACATAGCACAGATAATCAAATTACACAACAATAAATCCCCAGCTCATTTTAATTAATTGAGAAAATTTCCCAAATCAACTACTTTACTAGAAGTAGTAAGTAATTCTAGTGCTTATGTCCATAATTATTTACCCAGAAGAGATTCCGAGGCAAAAGGAGAAAAATTAGCAAAATTTTAAAATAATTGCTTTAGTTTGACAAACATTTTGAGTATCAATGTGGCATAGCTCCTAGCAACAACTACATGTATGTAAACCGAACATTTGACTACAATGTAATAATCACCAAAGGGAAAACCCAGAGTACTGTGGTACTACAATGAGTACTTGAGATAAATCTGACTTAATACTCATAATTTATGATGACAAATTCTGATCTTTTTTTTTGTTAAATTTTACATTTATGTTTATTTTTGCCAAAGGTGAGGGTTTGTGCCATGGTTACATCTCCATGTTGTCCAGTGAAGAATATGACAAAGAAGATGTAAATACTAACTAATACAACACCCTTTACAGAATTGGGTAGGTAATTCTGATTATCTGATGTTTTGTTGGTACCTGGGATCAAACTCACGACTGCACACTTGCAAGGCAGGCACTTATGCCGCTGAGCTAAATCCCCAGCCCCTATCTGATGTTCTAAATCATTTACTCTCTACCATAGGAGAAACAATGTAAGACTGATGTAGTGGAATTGTTTCTTTTTAAAAACATACCAGTCTTTACACATCCAAATGATGGCTGCTTCCTTCTGGCCAGTCAGTCCCATGGGAAGCTACACCTTTATTCCTAGGATGCTGCCATTACTTAAAGCACTTTTGGAATCCTCTTTCGGAATTTTCTTCAGAATCTGTGGTACATTATTGAACATCGTGTCAGTGACCACCTGTCTTCATGGTTTACTTTTGGAAACAGCCAAAAGTCACTCAAAGCAATTTCAGTTGAAAAAAGTATGTAATCAAATCAATAAAAACATTTTTGGTTAAAAAGGAGGAGTGACTAAAAAATAATGAAACTTAATTTTCATAGCTTATAAACTGGCTCTGAAAGAAATTCCAAAGAATTCAAAGGTATTTTTTAGCAATGACAGCATTGCTGAAACCAATCCATCTCTCAAGGTGCTTTAAAAGAATAAAAGTCATTTGGATGCATGGGTTCAAGTTTAGGGTCGACAAATGACAGCCAAACATCTGTTTTGTAGACTCACAAACCAAGAGTAGTTTTTACATATCTCAGAGCTAAAAACAGCAAAAGACAAGCAGTATTTTGTGACGTGCGATTCACATTTCATTGTCTACAAGTGAAGTGTTACTGGAACGCAGCCATGCTCCTTCATTTACAGCGTGTCTATGGCGTCTCCATACAACGGCAAAGCTGTGTGGCTAAGACAGAGACCATATGGCCCATCAACCCTAAAATATTTATTACCTGGCCCTGTAAATGTTTGATGACACATGTTCTTATGTTTTATTAACAGATCAATCATTAGTTTAAAGTCACACCTCATGTTAAGAATGAGTCTTAATTGTATTTAAAAGAATAAACTTCACATGAATATAACAATGTAGAGATACATTATTTATATTTGAAATAGACATATAAAAAATTTCTCATCTTTAAAGTGTTTGCTACTTTAGAATCCCCCCTAGCTGCATATGTGCATTTCTTATGAGTTAGGGATTCATACCTAAGTATATTTCCAACAGAAACACACACATATATTCGCTAAAAATGTGTTTAAATATTTATAGCAACATTCTTCATAACAGCCCAATCTGGAAGTTCCTCAAATGTACACTGCAATAGGATAAGTGCGGTAACTGGCACACAGCTAGTTTTTAACAAATGACACCTCCTGCCAGCTTCTGCTGAGGGTCTTCCATACCCCAGATTTGTAAGACTGTGTTTTGCCTTTAGAACAGTTCTCAAACACTCCTACTCAGCAAAAAACTATAAACTATAATTAAAAATAATTTATAAAGATTAAGACAGAGACGTCCAGGAAATGGTGGAGTGCTGAGCCAGAGAAAGAACATCTCCCAAGTTTTGATGTCCAGATCCTGGAATATAGCAACATGAGGAAAATAAGCAGGAGAGAGGTGGATCCCACGGACACAGGAAAAATCTGAACTGAGACTTGAACCCCATAGAGAGAGATAATTCAGAAATCCAGCAACAATAAGAAAACCAGGGGAAGCGGCCCTGCTGGATGGGGAGGAATAGCAAGCAAGCAGTGCAACCCTCCAAGCTGCCAGCAGAGGCCCCATCGACCAGGGAGAAGCACCAAGGAAGCCACGCAGCCTTCCCGTGTGCTGGCACAGGCCCTGTTGGCTGGGGAGAAGCAGCAAGAAAGCTGCCTCCACCCCCTGCACCCCTCCTCACCTGTAAGCAACCGGATAGGACACAGGATGAGATGACAATAACTGCAGTCAGGAAACACCCTGATATTTACGTTGTTTGATTGACTTTGCAAAGCTGGGGCCAGTAGTCTGAGCAGCTATTTAGAGGATAACATTATGATCCTACTGTCCTATCACTGTTTTGTTTTGTTTCATTTTATTGTTCTGTTTCACTATCTTAAAAAAGAATTTTAAAGATTAAGACACAAAAGCTAATATATTTTCCAAAATAATTTTGTTTTACAATGGATCTTTTCAATCAGTTACACTATCCCTATGCTGTATTTAGGAATGGACACCGAAGGATTCCATTCCAAAGGGTACACAGCAAACCTATACTTTTGGAAACTGTGAGCTAAACAGATAATTCACATTACCTTTTCTTTTGCATGATAAATCAGCTCTATATCAGAATTTTCCTAGGAAAAATTAAATAGTATAAACCTGTTTGAAACACAGGTGTAACTTTTTCTAATTTAGCCATTAAAAACAAAATAAAACAAACTATAGGACTAACAAGCCAATGTGGGAGAAAACAGAATAATTCACTTTTTTAATGGTTCCTTACAACAAATAAACTCAGATATAGTATTTCTAAACAAAGTGTGTGCTTATTTTGTACCATTTTGATTATATATATATATATATATATATATATATATATATTTCAAATTAGCAATTTTTTTTTTGCTCGGTAAGTATAACCTGTTTTATTTTACAAGTCTTTATAAGAACCTTTAATAAGCTCCTACTAAATACTCAACCTTATGTCTACTGTAGGCAAGAAGATTACAACTGCTGAGAAGCTATTAAATTGATATCATTTGTGGAAATGTCCAACAGTGCAATTAGTATTTGCTGCACCCCACTGAATTTGGGCTTCCATTTGTTTATTTTCAAAATTATCCTGTTACAATTTCCAAACAAAGCATGAATTACCTGAACATTGCTATTTGACAGTTAAGCACTTACCTCTGGATAAGTGCTTCATGAAGCCTACGATACATGTAGCATTCCACAAACAACCAGGGTAAGCAGAACCAACTTGGCTGTCCATCACTTTCATTTAAAAGGCTGCGCTGATATTGTAGATGCTGATTCCAAAGGTCGGTATCAGCACAGTCCTCAACCAGGGGGACAACTGGCTTATCTGTCTGCAGTTCATTCCGTAATTTAGAAAGAAGAGAGATAGCTTTCTTTTCAGCTTCCACACCTTCCTGTAAAAATAACAACAAAAAAATTGTGTGTGTGTGGGTGTGGTTCTTCCATAATAACACATTTTTATGGGCCTAAATTTAAGGTAAGAAATATACCATACTTCAAAATTATAATTTGTATTTTACAAACTTGTAGTCATTGTAGAATTCTTAAATTGAAAATCAAAACACACAGAGCTCGTATTAACATGATCATGCCTTATCTACCTGACTTTTCTGTCACAGCCCTGGCCCTGCTGCATCTTCAGGTGGACTAACACTACCACAGAGGGAAAAGAGCCATTTCCAGGTTTCCCACATCTTTCACGCTTCCAAGTTGCTAATGGCACTACTAGAAAAAGAACTCTGGCCTGCTGAGGTTTTTCCAGGCAGCTCTGAGGGTCTTTTCTATCAGATTCCTTGTTCTCTGTAAGTTCAAGGGGAAAGAGAGACCCTGACAAACAAGCCACTACAGTGTTATCCCATGCAACAGGATAACTGGAGAAGGAACAAAATGTCATGGAATCAGAATAAAGTAAGCTGGATGTGGTGATGCATGTCTGTAATCCCAGCACTCGAGGCCAGATCCTGTCTCAAAGAAAAGAATAAAGTGAAAATAATATAGTACCTAATTCTATATGATGAATGTTATCATTATGTATATCTAAAATGTACCAATAAAATTCATTTTAAAAAAGAATATATACCTTTAGTTTTATTCAAGATAGATTTTTGAATCATTAAAAAAAAAGCAAGATTTAAGGTATGACAGACTTAGAATACAATATAGGAAATAATCAATATCAAGTAAACATTTTTATAAAATCATTATTACCATGCTGATATTAAGGGAATTTTCTATTTTCAGATCTACAGTGCTCTCAATATAGGTATCATTCCCATCTTTTTTTTTTGGGGGGGGGGGTGTTACTGGGGATCGAACCCAAGCCCTGTGCGTGATAGGCAAGTACTCTACCACTCAGTTACAGGCCAGTCCCCATTATTTGTTTCCAAACAGAATCTATTTTGCCACTGTAACTACACATTGAAGCTTTAGCGATTCTGCAGGTTCTGAAATAAAGAGGTTGTAAAGGTACAAAGGTTTAGGAGCTGAGCCCGAGTCCCAACATTTTCTAAAGAGGGAGCTCTCCCTCCACCAAGTCTCTGCTCAAAAGTCTTCAACTTCAGTTGGTAAGGGAAAATTCTAACACCTGAGATTTCTATATGGTTATAAACAATGTTTTTTCTTTAAAGAGGCAAATGTCTACATAAGGGCTAGATCAGTGCTAGCTTGTTAACTTGCTTCAATTCAGTTCAAACATTTCCCAAATTCCCTTCATGCCAGACATTGCTCAAGGTCAGAGAAAGAATAAAACATGGCTCTGTTACCAAAGGATACACCTCCAAATCCTGTCCCTGAAGGACTCACATTCCTTTAAACTAAAGGGAAGGACCTTAGACTTCTGAGCCAGCAAACTGCCCAGTGTGGTCCTCTGGGGACTAGTGTGGCACTGCTGTAGCTGGGAGAATGCAGGCAGCCAAGGGAGGTGGCCTAAGCATGAGAGGGGCATGAGAAGGGACACAGGAAGGCCACCAAGAGCAGAACTGACTTGTGGCAACGTCTTCTTAAGTCTTTCCCAATCTCCAGGAGAACATGAGAATGGGCAGGCAAGCAGAACAACAGCTAGTTCATTCTCAGCTGGTTATTAGGACACTCGGGCCAAATAGTAAGATAAAACTTCATTAATGACCGCATTTTAGGTTGCTCCAGTCAAAACAATTGCATTCACTATAGAAATCATGTTAATCTGCTTAAGTATATGGCCAAACATTCAAGTGAGCTACCCAAATCTGTCTAAACTATACTTGAGTGGTAAACATGTACATCCAACAAAACGAAATCATGTTCATGTAATAAACACTGGAAAGTCAGCAGAAATGTCAGCATCCAAGACCAGCTGGATCTCAGCAGCAAGGAACCAAAGGTGACCCTGTACTATGCCAGGATGAGCTTTAAAGATTGCACAAGAGATTAAAAGAAACATATTACATAAATTGGGTGTGGAGGCACATGCCTGTAATCCCAACACTTGGAGGCTGAGGCAGGAGGATTACTATGAGTTTGAGGCCAGCTGGGCTACACAGCAAGCTGATGGCATCCTGAACTGCATAGTGAGATACTATCTCAAAAAAAAAAGAAAGAAAGAAAGAAAGAGAAAAAAAAAAAAAACATTACAGCCTGTGTGCTGTCTTGCTCCATTTCGATTTGGCCATAAAAAAAGACCACCAACATTCTTCTAAATCTCTGTTGTCAACCCTTAAAAAAAAAGTACTGGTGTATGCATGTTACTGGACTTTCAAGTTTAAAGAGCTTTGCCTCCAACAGTATAGTTATTTATACTGTTCTTCAGTCCTTAACTAGTGTCCATACTTTGAAAGCCAGTTTTTCAATCTTTAATCATATAATGTATCAATCATAATTTATATCACTTTTCACTTTTGAGTTTTGCATAGCAGCCCTCAAATTAGTAACAAAAATACTGCAATTACCTAAGTTTGAAATTAGAAGAGCTCTTCTGAGCAAGTGAACAATTTAAGATATCGTTTTTTAACACTGTATACATGAGAAAATGTTATCAGGTCTAAGTACTGACAGGTTAAATTGTTAGAACACAACTAAGCTGGAGACTGGCTGCCTCTCCTTGCTGCCCACATGGTCATCCTTCCTTTCAACACAGTTCATTAAAACCGCTGGGCCATGTAGTCAGGCTCACAGTTGACACATAAGCTGAAACCTTCAAGAACCACTGGTACTCTGTTGAAGAATTAATGAAAAAATGAAAATTAAAACATAAGTCTTACCTCTCCATGTTTCTCAAAAAATTCACTTTTATGTCGATGCAATGTGTCGATAGCCCTAGTTAAGATCTGTGGTGTTCTGTCTTTCATTGTAAGATATGCAAATGATCTAGAAAACAGAATCATATACAATATATTACTTAGTAATTTTAATCTTAGGCCTAAAATTGCTTTTCACGTAACTATGAAAAAGACCAGTTTTTTCTACTCTATTAAGACTTTAAAACATCTGAAGGCTTTGCTGTGTCTTGGAAGTGAAGCAGCATCGGTGCCTCTAATCCCAGGAGTTCATTTAATCATTCTTTATCTTCTCCATTCTACTCCTTTTCTTTTCCTCAGTCAGAAACTAGTTCAACAATGTGATAGGCTAGAAAAAGGATTAGGCTCAAAATCAAACTGGCTGTGGTCCCATGCCTACTATTCACTTCATTTGCTCAGAAAGATGGAGACAGTAGCTGTTAAAAACGCTCTAAACACTCTGTCCTTATGTCCATGTACCAACTCTCCATGATGAATGCAATCATGTACTGCAAATATGTACTAATAAAAGAACAACAACAAAAAAAAAGATTCTACTAATGTGCTTGACAAATACAAGATTTTAAAATTTGGGGGAGGAGGAGTTACTGGGAATCAAACTCAAGACCTTGCATTTGCTAGCCAGGCACTTATGCCACTGAGCCGCATCTCCAGCCCCAACTTTAAAACATTTATGAAACCTGTTTTTCTCTGTTGTCTCTGACTATATTCTTAAGCTTAACTCTTTTCAAAGATTTTCTTCATGCCATCTCTACTTGCCTTCTTATCCTATTCTGCCCATAAAAAATTAAGCTACTGTGATTTTTTTCAGAAATGCTAGCCAGGCAGAGTGGACCACAACTGTTATCCCAGCATTTGGGAGGGCGAGGCAAGACTGCTGCTAATTCAGAACCACCCTGGGGCTCTGGGGCTCCACAATGAGTTGAAGGTCTGACAACTATATAGCAAGACCTGGCCTCAAAAAACTAAAACAAACAAACAAACAAAAAAACCAGGGATATGTAAAAGAATAAAGCAAGCTAGAGATGAGGAAGGAAAAAATTTGAAAGATGATCTTCATTTTAGATATAAAAAAATCAAGATTTAGGGCCAGGGGTTTACCTCAGTGGTATAAGTGCCTGCCTGGCAAGCATGAGGTCATGAGTTCAATCCCCAGTACAAAAAAAAAAAAAAAAAAATCAAGATTTACAGATGATCATTTGTATCATTAGATTTTTTTAAGGAAATATATGCAATTCTATTAGGAAAAAAAGGGTTTATTAGGTGGTAAAATTCCAGGCAGTTTTAAATTTAGTTTTTAATCAATACACAAACTTTTAAAGCAGAATATAGAGCTTAATGGATCTGTGCTTGTATTTGAGGATCACCAGAGACAAAGTAAAACCAAAAAAACTTCATGATAGTTTTAAAAAGAAGGCCTCTTTCAAAACACTAATTTGGGATCATTATACTTCTAAATATTTGAGTATCACATTGTAGTTTTTAAATTACTGGACTGCATATTGCATATTTCTCCAAAATGAGTCCTTGAAATGATACCTATAAAACTGTAAGAAGGGCATGGTGGTGCATGCCTATAATCTCAGCACTTGGGAGGCTGAGGCAGGAGGATCCTTACAAGTTCTAGAACAGCCTGGGTCTACAAAGTAAGCTCAAGGCCAGCCTGAACTACATAATGAGATTGTGTCCCAAAAAAGATGGAGGGAAAAAAAACAATGTAAGAAAAGAAATTGCAAAAACACATTTGGATTCTGATGCTTTGACCATCCTAACACAATGATTAAGTTAATATGCCTAATAATTTTCAAAAATCACTACTAATACTTTAAGAAAAGGGACATTAACTTGAACCAAATGACAGTTGAATTTTCTAAGGTACCAGACACAAAAAGAAATGACAGTCCTTCCCTGTGATTTTACATTAATTGACAAGTATTACTATTTTTCCACCTCTTTCCTAGGTAGATGCCTTCACCCAGAGAATAAGGTCCTAGCCAGAGCTAGATTAAGGTCAGAGGTTTCTAAGGTTCACTCCCTGCATTTCTACTACCCTGCGGGAGTATTCCAGTTTAAAGACCGGGGCCTCAAAACTTATCTGACCTCAATCTACTTCCTGCCCAACTAGGGTGACTTTCTCCTATGTATGTTCTGCAATATTTTAAAGAACTTACTTCAGTTAAGAACTCAGCCATTCAGTTTATGCAAATATGCGTTACATCATGTTTATCGTTATCCATAACTTTGCCTGAAAAAGTCAAAACCCACTGTACTCCTTCCTGTCTTTTATCCTATTTCCTTTTCCCAAGTGCAGTCAACTAGTAAAAAATATTTCAAATGGAAATTTCCAGAAGTTGATTTTTAAATCATTTATAATATACTTATCACTCTTCTGGCTTATTTTCACGTCTCTTATTGTGCCTAACTCAGAAATTAAACACCGTCGATATGCATTGGGAAAAAAAACCCAACTGTATATATAGGGTTTGAGTCTCATGCATCTACGTGGGAACCTTACAAATACAATGGGAGAATACTTGTAGAGACGTTTTTATTTGTGAGATTATGATCAGAGTCAGGAATATGAAATCCTAAAAAACCTGAGATTCCCAAATGTTCAAAACTTTTGACCACCCCTACACAAGCTCACGCATTAATGTGAATAAATGAAAAGTGACCGCAAGGCAGAGACCGCACAGCGGAGCGCAGTGCTAACGCGTGCGAGCGGCTCCGCAACCTGCTTTCCCCGGGGCTCCTGTCACCTCCGCGCGAGCTGGCGAAACCGAGAAGGCGCCGTTGGGACGCGGAGTCCCACGGCGGGACTTGAACTCGAAGCCTCTAGGGAGCAAGTGCCCTCCGCTCGTCACCCGTAGCTTCCCAATCAGGCCTGGCTTTCTGAAAAAACGGTCCGGAGAAAAGCGAGACAAACCCTACGTCCTTTGCGGAGAGAACCGGAGGCGGCTCCGCCATCCTGTCCGGAGTTAACCGCCGCGACGCTCGAGTCTCCAGGCTCACAGAAAAACCGCCGCGCCGCTGTGAAGGAGCTGAGGAGTGGAGGGATGTAGCTTTAAAAAAAAAAAACCTGCTTTTGAATAAAGAAACTTTATTTGTATGCGAGTAAATGCAAACAGTGGCTGGCTCGAGAACGAGGAGCTCTTCCGGGAACGAAGGCGGGGACAGCGGAGCACAACGAGAGGAGCGGAATAAGGAAGCGAACGGAAGGCGGAAGCAGGCAAGGACCGGGAGGTCCCTGGGCCTGGGGAGCGGAAGAGGTCGCGGCGCTGGGTCACGTGGCAAGGAGGTCACGTGGCCCCTCTGCTCCGACATCCTGCCTAGAGCTCTGTGCGCCTGCGCAGTGCAGGCGCTGCGCTTGAACGCGTTTACCAGAGGCTTGGTTGTGTGAGCTACGAGCTCCCAGCAACTGTGCCTGTCCCTGCAGTCCCATCGCGGACGCTCGCAGCCTTGGCGCTTCCATCTTCTTTTCCCGTGCAGAGGTTAGTGCACTGCCTTTCGTAACACTCATGTGATCCGACACGGAGCTCTCTGCCGTGGTGCTGGAAGCCTCTCGGGTCACCCACAGATTTCCGTCAGTACCGCTCAGACCTGACGCAGCAGGCAGTGATCTTTGGTCGACTTAGCTGGAAGTGAAAAATCATTCAGTAAGCACACACTTATTGACCCCATTTTCAGCTAGAACATAGTGGCAGCTGCGAAAATGAATAAAGTCATTTTTAGCGTAAGGAATTGCAGGCATGCTCCCAAAGATTACCTTAGCGTCACTTACCATTGAATCGTAGTTTAGCTGTAACCATTTTCTTAATTGATCTTTTTGCACTTAAACAGTAGAAATGTGCCCAAGGTCTGAGTAGGTGCTTTGTTTCATTTTTTAAAAGGCATTTTATTGATACATAATGATAACATTTACATGGAATTTGTACCTGTACATGATATATCTTGATGCTTTTTTCTCATTCCCCTCATTTACACAAGCTTTATTTGCATTTTTCCTTATATTCTTTTTTTTTCTTTTCTCTGTTCCCCCTCCTTTGTACCCCTTCCTATTTGAACATTTTCCCATTTTTCAATATCCTTTATGCCTTTTGGTCCTTATTTACACTTGATTTTTCAAACAGAAGAGCTATGAGATATTTAAACGTATGTGACCGATTTATTTCACTGAAAAGAAAGGGGAGTATAACTATCTTAACTATCTTGTGTGTGTATCTTGCTTTTCCTTTCCTTCTTTTCTCCTTTTCCTATCCAGTTTCTCTTTCCTTTTGAAGTTTCTTCCCATTTCACAATATCTGTTGTACATTTTAGATCTTATTTACTCTTTCAGCTTCTCATACTAGGGAGGCAATATGATGTTTACACATGTGAGTGATTTATTTCATGAGTGTGGTCTCAAGTTGTATCCATTTACCTAGAAATGTCACAAGTTTATCTTCCTTTAGCAGAATAGTACTCCATTTTATAAAGATACCACATCTTCTGTTTCCAACATTGAGCTATTACAAACTGTACTGCTATAAACGTGGCTGTGCATATATTACTGTGGTACAATGCTTTTAATTCTTCAGGGAAGATACCTAGATTGGGAAATGCCATGTCAAATGGAACATCTACTCCCAAGTTTTTTGAGGAATCTTCACAGTGATTCACAGCGCCTGTCCCTGTGATTCCACAGTGTGATTTCCACAGTGGTCACACTAGTTTATACTCCCCCCAACAGTGGAGAAGAGTTCCTTTTTCCCCACAGCACCACCAGCATTTGGTATTGTTTGATTTCTTGGTAATAGTCATTTGTTCTGGGGTGAGATGAAATATCAGTGATGTTTTAATTTGCATCTCTTGAATGACCAGTGATGGTGAATGTTTCTTCATATATTTATTTGCTTTTTCTATTCATCTGAGGAGTGTCTAATCATTTCAGATGCCCATATTTGGATTGGGCCTGTAAATTTAGGGTGTCTGATATTTTTGAGTTCTTTATGTATTCTAGATGTTAGCTGTTTGTCTAAGGAACAGCTGGCAAAACCCACGTTGTGGGTTGTTTCTTTGCTGTGCAAAGCTTTTTAATAAGACAAGATCCCTATTGTTGATTCTTCCTATTTCCTGTGAGATTAGGGTTTGTTCATAAAGTCGTTGCCTACACCTATGTCTTCAAAAGTTCTACCTAATCTGTCTTCCAGCAGATTTAATGTTTCTGTATTAATATTTAGATCTTTGATCCATTTTGATTTTAGTTTAACACATAGTGAGAGATGCAGGTCTAAGTTTAAGCTTCGGCATGTGGAAAGGCACTTCGGCATGTGGAAAGGCACTTTTTCCAGCCTCATTTAAAAAGAGGTTTTCTTTCCAGTGAACGTGTTTGACCACTTGTCAAAGATAAGGGGGCTGAATGTATTTTAGAGTTATTCTGTATCTTCTAGTCTGTTCCATTGATCCTTAGGTTTGTTTTGTTATTTGCCAGTCCCATGCTGCTTTTTATTATGGTAGCTGTGTTAACTTACTTTTCTCATTGCTGAGACAAAATAACTGACACCCAGAGTGAAAGAGGAAAGGTTTATTTAGCTCACAATTTGTAGAGGTTTCAGTCAATAACAGCTGGCTCCAAGAGAGGGTGGCACATGGCAAAAGGGCAACAGTTCCTGGAGATGGAGGACAGCAGAAACAACAAGAAGGAAAGACAAGCCTCGTTCTGTCCCTTATATTATAGACAGGCTACTTACCCTAGGGAGGGTATAGCACACAAACCCTTAATCCTCGCCAGAACTAAAACTAACCAATCATTGGGCTGATTTACTAATCACACACGCTTAATCCCAGCATCAGGCACATCTAGAATCAGCCACCTCTGAAAGAGCTCCATCTAAGACTGCATGAAACTTTGGAGGGACAGCTGGACACAAACCGTAACAATAGCTTTTTAGTATAATTGCAAGTCAGGAGCTGGATGTGGTAGCACACATCTGTAATCCCAGCACTCAGAAAGCTGAAACAGGAGGACTGATGCAAGTTTGAGGCTAGCCTGGGCTACAAAGTGAGTTCACAGCCAACCTGAACTGCATAGCAAAACCCTGTCTCCAAAAAATTATTATTATTATTCCAAGTCGGGCACTGTGATGCCCCCTGGCTTGCCTTTTTTTGCCTAGAATTGCTTTTGCTATTGCAGGTCTCTTCTGGTTCCAAATAAATTTTAGGATTGTTTTCTCTAATTGTATAAGGGATGCTGTTGACATTTTAATTGGGATTCCATAATTAAATCAGTATAGTCATTTTGGAAGTATGGTCATTTTGCCTCGCTTGGTTCTTTCTACACAAGAACAAGGAATAGTTTTCTGTGTTCTGATATCCTCTTCAATCTTTTTTCAGAGTACTTTACTTTTCATTGTAAAGGTCTTTTATTTCCTTTGTTAAATTGATTCCTAAGTATTTCACTTTTTCCAATGCTGTTGTGAGGAGATAGTTTCCCTAATTTTTTTCTCAGTCAGTTTATTTGTGTAGAAGAATGCTATTGATTTTTGAGTATTGACTTTGTATCGAGCTATGCTCCTGAATTTGGTTATTAACTCTAGAATTCTATTGGTGAAGTTTGGGGATCTTCTATGCATAGTATCATGTTATCTGCAAATAATGATAATTTAATTTCTTCCTTTCCTATCCTATTTGATTTGTTGTTGTTTTCTCTTGTCTAATTGCACTGGCAAATGTTTCCAGAACTATATATAGTGAATAAGAATGTGGTAGTATACATCTTTGTTCTATTTAAAATAAAATAAATTTGTCATAGATTTTATTAGATTGAGATAAAGACAATCTGTTCCAATTTTCTGTAGGGTTTTTTTTTTAATCATGAATGGATGTTGGATTTTGTCAAATGCTTTTTCAACATCTATTGAGATAGTTATGTGGTTTTTGTCCTTGGTTCTGTTATATGGAGATTACATGTATTGATTTGCATATGTTGACGTATCCCTGCATCCCTGAGATGAATCCTACTGGTCATTGTGTATAATCTTGTTGATGATTTGCTGCATTCTGCTTACCAACAGTGTCTTCCTGAGGATTTTGCATCTATGTTCATTTGGGATATTGGCCTTTACTCTTTTTTTTTTTTTTTTTTGGTTGGATCCTTCCTTGGTTTTGATATCAGGGTAATGCTTGCTTCCCTTTCAGTTTAATTGAGTTTGAGGAGTAGTGACAGTGTATCTTCTCTACATTTTTTGCATAATTCAGCAGTCCAGTCTGTCAGGACCTGGGCTTTTCTTTATTGTTAGGTTTTTAATCACATCTTAATTTCATTGACTGATACTGGGTTATTTAGAATTTTTATATCTTGATTCAACTTTGGTAATTCATGTGTGTCTAGGAATCTGTCCATTTCTTCTCTGTTTTCCATCTTATTTGAATGTAGGTTCTCAAAATATGTACTGATGATCTTCCGGATTTCTGCATAATTATGAGAAGCTTGAGTTTCAACTTGGATTATTTATTTCAGCTCACTCTGTTTTCCTGATGTGGAAATTTACCACTATGATCTGATAATATGCATGGGATAATTTCAGCACCTTTGCATTTACTTAAGCATGTTTGAAGAGTTATGTGGTCTGTTTTCAAGAATATCTCATGCGCTGAGAAGAATGCATAGTCTGATGGGGGGGACATTCTGTAGACATCTACTAAGTCCTTTTGTTCATAGGTTTGGTTCAGTTCTGAAATTTATTTGTTGATTTTGTCTAGTTGATCTGTTTGTGACAGTGGGATATTGAGATCCCTCATTACAATTTTATTAGTGCTTATTTGATTTTTCATATCTATTAGTGTTTGTTTTATATAGTTGGGTGTGCTAGTATTTGGTACAAATATATTTATGATTGTTATCTCTTCCTCTTGAAGTGCTCCCTTAACAAGAATCTAGTGACTTTCTTTGTCTCTCTTGATCAGTTCTGGCTTGAAATCTACTCTATCTGCAAATAGAATAGCTACTCCAGCTTTTTTCCAAGTTGCTGTCCCAGGTATTATTTTCTGTTCTTTGACTTTTAGTCTATGAATGTCTTTTTGAGTTACATGTGTTTCTTGTGTAGAGCATATTTCAGGATCTTGTTTCTTGATCCATTCTGCCAATGTGGTTTTTTTTTTATTGATGAATTGATATGATTTACATAGATAGTACTCATTTTTATATATTGACTTATCCATGACCTTTTTTTGTTTCTTTGTTTTGGTTTTGTTGAGACAGGATCTCATCATGTAGTGCAGGCCGACCTTGATCTTCCTTATGTAACCCAGGCCACCTTGAACTCACAGTGATCCTTCTGCATCACCCTCCCAAGTGTTGGTCCCAAGATATGCACCACCACACCAGCCCTTGTCATATTACTTTACTGTTGTTGATTCTCTTTCTTTCCCCTGTTTGATTGCTTGCCTTACCCAGTAGATTCTTTCTCTTAGTTTCACGGATAATTGTAGTCTCCCTTATCTGTTTATAGAATAACTTTCAGAACATTTTGGAATTCTAGTTTGGGGGTCATGAATTTCTTCTGGTGCCCTTGGTCATGGAAGTATATTGTCTCTTCATTGATTTTAAAAGATAGTTTGCAAGGTATATCAGCCTGGGTTAGAGGTTGTTTTCTTTTAGGACTTGAAATATTTCACTCCAAATTCTCCTTGACTAACGGTTTCTGTTGAGAAGTCTGCTGTGATTCTGATGGGTTTTCCTTTATGGGTGATCTGTTTCTTTTGTCTAACAGCTTTTAATGTTTTATTCTTGTGCTGAATTTCTGGAATCTTAACTATTATATGCTTTGGAGTAGATTTTTTTGATCACAATTATGCCTCACTTCCTCTATATGTTGAATTCTTTTTCCATGCTTGGGAAGTTTTCTGCAATTACTTATAAACAGGTTTTTTATGGCATTTGCAATTATTCCTGCATTTTCATAGACTCTGATCAATCTTATGTTCTTCTTTGTATCATCTAGCAGCTGTTGGATTGATTTTTCATGGCCCCTTGCTGTTTTCAACATCTTCTTTGATCACTCACCATGATCCTATCTTCTGGACCCTATATTTTATTCTCACTTTGGTTCATTCTGCTGCATATACTTTCAGTAGAATTTTTAATATCCTGGCTATACATTTGACTCTGTTCCATAGATTCCATTTCTTTTCAGTAGAATTTTTAATATCCTGTCTATACATTTGAATCTGTTCGATAGATTCCATTTCTTTGCTATGTTGGTCATTCATGGTTTCCATCATTTTTCTAAGCTCATATTTTTTAAAATCTGTAGGAAACCTCCAAGTTCCCTAACCAAATCCTTCATTGTGATTATAATCTCTTTTTTTAAAAAAAATGAGAAATTATTTCTGATCTGATTTTTTTCTATAGCCCCATTCATCTGTTTTGTTACTTCCACTACTCTCATTTCAGAAAATTCAGTTGGATGGTTTCTGATTTTGTCCTCTTTATTGTCCCCTGGACTTGCCCTGCATGGGCTGGAGGTCTGGGGTTGCATCTTGCTTCTGTGCCTTATCCTTTTCTCGTTTTTAAAAACTTTTTTCTGTGCTGATGCTTGTAAATTGTTTATGTTAGGTAGCTTTTTAGTATCAAGGTTACTCTAGGAAATGTTTATTCCTCAGAGATGTCTTCCTGGTATAGCTGACCCTTGGCCTGTGAATCTGTCCCAAGATTCTACCTTCCCACTTTGCTAGGGATAAGAAGTTGCTGTCTACATGACCCCATACCTGGACCTTTAATACTGGACTGTGGTAATGAGTGTGACCCCAGTCAGTCACAGTGTTGTCATACAAGGAAGTACAACTGATCAAAATAGATATGAAACCCTAAAGTAGTACAGTTAGCAATAAGATAGCATCAAGCACAGCCTCAAAACTGATAAACTGTGGTAATCATTAATTTAGTACCATTAACTATAGGAGCAAGATCTATAGTTACACTACAAAATCCAACACAAACCAGGAATTTGTATTCCCCTTAGGAGAGTGATTTTACCCTGGGCAGGGGGGAATTAAGAGGGCTAAGGGGAAAAAATAGAAAAATAAATGAAGAGAAAACTATTAGAAGCAATGCTGAGGGACAAATTAACTTGCCCAAGCTTTGGGACACTGGAGAAGAAGACAGGAAAGAATGAAGGAGGAGCCAAAAGAAGATCAAAGCAAACCAGAAAAACTAAAGACAGCGTTCCCTCACGTGAGAAAATCCAAACTATCAAAAGACAGTTGAGAAAAGAGAGAGAGAGAAAAAAAAAAAACCAAAACAAACAACAGAGATAAAAACCTACACAATAAAAAAGAAAAAGAAGTAGAGGGAAAAAAAAGAAAAAGAATGAAAAAGTTCCTCTGACCACAGGCCTCCAGCTATCTTCTGCTGTCTGAGTCAGAGTTCAAATCTATGGAGAGTGACCCCACTCAGTCAGCAGTAGGATTGGTGCTGGGTGCAGGGCACTACCATCCATCCTGCAGTGCACTCAGTGGGCCTCGACTCTGTTCTTTAAGCTCCAGACTTGCAGGCTGATCTTGACTTCCAAGATCAGGGTCAAGGAGGCTGAGCAGGAGTCTTCAGCCAGCAGTTCTCTCGTCCCTTGACAGCCTGCCCATGTAGTCACCTTATCCTATGTGTCCCCACACTGGTCATTCACCTAGTTGCTGTGGGCTTTCAACACTTATGCAAAGTCAGTCCAAGACTAGCATTCAGCCGGCCCCTCCCTTCCCTTTCTCAGCCTCCGCTGTTCCACTCCCCTGGCGCATCTCTTTCCCCCTCTCACAGCCTGGAGTGGGGAGGTAGGAGTGCTGCAGTCAGATGTGCTGTCTTCACTGCAGGGGCCTCTCCTTAGTGTCTGTAGAGGTTCTGATCAGTGTCTGCAGTTTGCAGTCTTAACTGCTCTGCTCCATGGGTGTGTTTCTCCCTGGAGGACTCTGGGTTCGCTCACTTTTGTGTCCCTGATAGTTCCCAGCTCAGTCAGAGATTGCTTTTTATCTTCTCATATTCTGAGAACAAACTGGTGGACCACTGGGGAGGAAGCAACTTCCTGGTCACTTGCCCCTTTGTGTCCTGGCAAAATATGCTGGCATGTGGCAACGTCCACTATTGAGAGGAGGGTAAAAAAGGCAAAGGGGCCATGTACCCAAAGTCTGTCCTGTGTGGCCTGATTCTGCCATGCTGTTTGGGTTCCATCCACTTCTGGGAAACTAGTTGGAATGACAGTTCCTACACTGTGCAGAGGCAGAGGTCCCACAGGCATTCTTATGAACTGCTTCGCCTTTTTACAAATTCCTGTACCTGTGTTTTGTTTGGTCTTCAAGTCTCTTATTTCCAGTTAATTTTGGCATCAAGTTGTGTGTCCTCCTGCCCTTTCTTCTAATTACTAGTTTTACTTAATTTTCTCTCGAGTACAACCAGCATAACTCCTCTGTCCATCTATGTTAAATCCCCGTCTCACGTCTCCTTTGTTTCATTTTTATAAGTCAGTTGATACCTAGCCGGGTGTGCTGGCACACACCTGTAATCCCAACACTTGGGAAGCTGAGGCAGGAGGATTGCTCCAGGTTCATAGCCAGCCTGGATTACATAGTGAGTTCTAGGCCCACCTGGACTGCATAGCAAGATGCTGACTCAAAAGAAAAAAAAGACAAGAAACAATGCAAAACAAAAAAGCCACGAAAGTCAGTTGATATCTGTGTTGATATCTATGTTGATATCATTGTCACAGGAGCTTCAGCATGAATAAACACAAAAGTCTCTGTTTTCATGGAACTTACTTTCTAGCCAAGGGATAAAAATCTTTCTTCTTCAATTTGTTTCCTTGAGTTCTGTCATCTGCTATATATTTTTGCTGACTTGATGGTGTTTATTGTTTGCTATTCCTACAAGGTTTAAAAGACTTTTTGTTTGTTTTACTTCCAGCTATATTAGCAAGCAGCACGTGGTAATGAATGAAAGAGAAAACGCAGGGCATCCAAGTGATGGTAAATGCAATGGAGAAATAGGAGAGAAAGAGAGAGTGGGTGCTGACTGTGCATTAATGGAGTGGTTGGGCAAGGCTTCACTAGACAAAGCAGACTTTTAAAGGAGGGAACCTTACATATCTTTGGGAGAAGAAAACAAGGACCAGATCAAGAGGTGAAGCTTATTAGAATTAGTAAGGGAGAGAGCTGTAGAGGGTAGAAAGTGTAAGAATGTGAACCCCATTTTAAGAATTCTGACTTCCTGCAAATGAAATGTGAAGCTATGTTTTCAGGTTTTGCACTGAGAAAAGATATGATTGAAATTTTCAAAGGATCACTTTATTGGCTGTGTTAACTGTAAGAAGCCAATAATAGAAGCAGAACGACCAGTTATGCTATTACAATATTGGTAGGAAAGGCAGCAGCTTGGACCAGGTGGTAGCAGTGCTTATGGTAAAGAACTGATCCAAAGAAGACAAGTGGGACTTCCTGCCAGATTGGGTATGGGGAATGAAAAGAAGAATCAAAGCACATGCCAGATTTTTTTACTTGAGCAAATATATGGCTATAATTGCTATTGTAAAGGAGGAAGACTATGGAAAGAATAGTTTTCTGGGAAGATTTCAGAACTCAGTTTTGAACATGTTACATGTCTAGTGCTTGTCAGAGTGGTTTAGGAACATATTTCCTGTTCATCAATGTTTAGATAATATGTAAAGCTGAAGATTGTGAAGAGCCTGATTGGGAAGAAATGGGGCCCAGAGACTGAGTCCTGGTGAAACCAGACAGAAGGTGCAGCCAGTGAGAAATGAGGACAACAGCCAGTGTGGCGTCCTAGGAGCCCAGTGAAGAGGATGCTTCAAGGGGGCTGGAGTGTTGGGCTCGCTTGATAAGTCAGGTAAAAGGATGACCAAGAAATGGGTGGAGGATTTAGAAATGTGAAGGTCATAGATGATCTAGTTTGGATAAAGTATAGAGATAAAAGCCCAAATGGAGTGAATTTGAAAGAAATTAGGGAAAAGGAATTGGAGACAGTAAATAAAACTCCTTTGGAAGGGATCTCTGAGATTAGAGACTTTTTTTTTAAGGTGAGAAATAGTCTAACGTCAATGTAGGCAAATAGGAATGTTCTGGCCAAGGAGGAGATAATGGCATGGATGAGAGGCAAGGCGGGCAGGAAGGACTGAAAGTCAGCTTACAGATGGAAGACTTGATTCTGTCATAGCGATGGAAAGGTAAAGTATCTGGGCACCGAAACAGAAGATAGACCAAGTTGATGATGGGTTCATCTTATGGACATTCTCTTCTGATTGTTTCGTCAATGAAAGAGGAAGCAAGATCATATTGAAAGAAAGGAGAAGGAATCTTGAAGGCTTAAGGAGAGAGAGTAGAGAATGGAATATAATAGGGAGATGTAAGATTATTGAGCGCCCTGAAAGGGCCACCTGAATAGAGTCCTGAAAGTACAGTGAGAATGGACAACTTGGTTGTTTGGCTATCTCTGCTGCATTTAGCTGCAGGAGTGCAGGCACAAATTAAGTGAATTGTATTTAATTAGGGTCGAGGTTATGTTACATGGATATGTGGTAGACGGATGCAAGGAATTCAAGGTATATAAAAAAGGAGATTATAATGGTAGACCATGGAACATAAGGTGGTCTGGAGAAAGTGAAGTCCAAGGGGTGAGGTGAGACAGACAGAGAAAAGGTAGTTGGATCTTGAATTGTATGTCCTTTTGGAGTGAAAGAATTGTTGGCATAGACTATAAAAAGGAACAAGCTGGAGAAATAGGCAGTGTTTGGAGAGTAGAAGATATGAAATTGGGAATATGAAGTTGCACTTAGATATAATACAAGGTCTAGAGAGCTCTGTTCACTAGAAATACAATGTAAATACATTGTATTTACAGTAGAATACAATAGAAGTACAATACAAAAAAACCTTAAGCTTTCTTTTTTTTTACTTTTATTTAAAGAGAAAAAAGCAAAACAGAAAAAAGGGTAGAAATAATACAAAATTTCAAAAAAGCAGTAAGAAATCACTAGTTGATAAATTACATATTGTCTTCTTATAAATAGTTGTTCAAGTTACAGAATTAAAGCATACAAAGTGGACAAACAGTGAGACTGCAAACAGTTCTGTTCAATGATCCAGCAAAAACTTAGTAATATAGTTATCAATCCTACACATTTAAACATACATGCAGTTATATCCTTTAGAGCACTTTCTTTTCCTCCTTTTGCTTTTTAAGTCCATTATCCATTTAGTTATATCATGTTTTAGCTTGCTCATTACCTTTACTGATCTGTTTTGTTATTTCCTTTTTATTTTTATTTTATTTTTTTAAATTTTTTATTATTTTGAAGGTACTAAAACACAACAGAATAATTGGAACAAAGCCAGTTAAGACAGTGTAGTGAAATTGGTGCAGAACTTCACAGCAGGTTACCAGGATAACGGTAAGAGGTACTAGTATTATCTTCACAATAGTTGTTCTTTCAATCAGGTATAGCAAAATCAAAGGAAACATAGGACATTACAGAACTTATTAAAACAGAATATTGAATAGAGCAATAGCAATCAGAACAAAGCAAAACAGTAATAAAAAATTTGCCTTCAAAGAGATGGTAGAAGGAAATCCCCCTTATTTGCTATACTGCATATGGTCAACCTCGTAAGAGATGTTCAGGTCTCTGGCTCCCACTTGCTAAAGGTGGGGGGAATGTTTGATTTTCACCCTGCGCGCTGGTAGGCTCACAGCCGCTTACCAGGGTGGCAAGCCAGTGGATTGCACTCCGTTTCCCAGCGCCCTAAGTTCCAACATGGCACAGATCTCACCTTAAGCTTTCTAGAAGCTGCATTTTTCCAAGGTAAAAATAAATAATATTTTAGTTACTTCTCTCATTGCTGGGACAAAATACTCAACACTTCAAGTTAAAGCAGGAAAGGTTCATTTTAGCTCACAGTTTTTAGAGGTTTCAGTCCATAGTCAGCTGGCTCTAAGGCAGGATGGCGTGGCAGAGAGGGGATTGCAGAGGACAAACAGTCCTTGGCAAGGCAGGCAGAGGTGGCATCAGCAAGCCTCCCTTTCCCTTTTACCCCACCCAGGCCACAAGCCTTCTGGGTAGTGCCATCCACACTGGAGTGGGGCTTCCTGTTACACCCAAACCATGATAAGCCAGCTGCTGAGGGATATGCCAGTACCCTTACTCCCATTATCACACTCTTACTCCACATTCACATACCCTAACTCCAGCCACCTCTGACACCCCTTCCTATGACCATATGACACTTTGAGGGGACATCTAGAGTCAAGCCTTAACAAATAGGTGAGATTGATTTTAAGGTATTTGTTTAGCCACTACATTCAGAAGTATTTTTTTGACAGATAATCAGTGTGAAAGTTACTGAAATGTTTTTTCCCTTTTGGATGAAATTTCAGTTTATACTAACCAAATTTTAAGCACTCAATAGCCACATGTGCTGTGTTGTGGCTACTTAACAGGTCAGAGTATGTGACTGTGGAATGGCTGAGCGAGAGTGAAAAACCAGGTCCCTCAGGGAAGGAGAGAACGCAGAGGCAGGGTACTGGAAGAATCATCCTCACCACTGATTGCATCAATATAGAAACCATCAAGAACTATAGCCAGGATAATATGGAGGCATATGTGAGTGCTATGTCAAAAGGGTACATAAAGCTGATAGAGTGAAATTTTAAATCACGTATGCTAAATCTGTAAGTTTAGTTTGGACAGTTACACTTGCACTTTCCTGTGCATCCTGATTTTTAGCAAAGCTTAAAATGTTTGTGTATTGAACATTAAATGTTACACCTGTGTCTTTCTCAGCAAAGCTATCCATAACCCCCCACTTTTTTTTCTCCAGATTTTATTGGGTTTTGTTTTGTTTTGGTTTTGTTTTGTTTTGTTTTGAGACAGTGTCTCACTATGCAGTTCAGGCTGGCCTTGAACTCACTTTGTAGCACAGGCTGGTCTTGAACTCACAGTGATCCTGCTGCCTCAGCCTTCCAAGTGCTGGGATTGCAGGCATGCACCACCATGCCCGACTGGGTACATTTTAGATATACATAATTATCACATTTGTCGTAGAGAATTTATACCTGTATGTGATACAACTTTTTTCCTCCATTCCCCTACCCTGCCTTCAATCCCTCCTCCTCTCCCCATTTACAAAAGTTTTGTTCCATTTTTTTTCTTTTCTCTTTTTTTTTTTAACTTTTCCCTTCTCTCCTTTCTCCCTTCCCACTTGAACATTTTATTCCTATTTCACAATAGCTGGTTTACATTTTGATCCTTATTTTCTGTTTCAGTCTCTCTCACCAGAGAAACAATGCAATATTCACACACGTGTCCAATTTATTTCACTTAAGAGAATGATCTCAATGTACATCCACTTGCATAGAAATGTCTTGAGCTTATCTTTCTTTATGACGGAGTAGTACTCCATTATATAAAAGAGTCACATCTTCTTTATCCATTCAGCAGTTGATGGGCACTTGAGCTGTTTCAAAGATTTAGCTATTAGAAACTGTGCCACTATAAACATGGGTGTGCATATATCACTGTGGTATGATGCTTTTAATTCTTTCAGGAAAATACCAAGAAGGGGAACAGCTGGGCCAAATGGAACCTCTAGTTCTGGTTTTTTAAGGAATCTCCACAGTGACTTCCCCAATGGCTGGTTGGTTGGTTGCTTGTCCTGTAGCTTTTACTTTTCTGTGATAGTGCTTCATGTAGGTTCCATGCTAAAGCAGCCATTAGGTTGCTTTTTCTTTCTTTTTCTTTTGGTTTGGTTTTCTTTCTTTTCTTTTCTTTTCCTTCTTTAAATTTGCCCCCTGTCCTTTGTTTTGGCCCTTAAGAATTTTATGTTTAAAGGAGATTGAAGCCATAAAACTCATATTGACACCCAGCTGCTTTACAAAAGCCTTTCATTATCTGAAGACAAAACCAAAAAAGCCTAAATTACCATTGCTTCCTACAGCCTGTCAGAATCATGTGGCTGAATCTGCCCGGATGTCAACTTCAGTACCACGGGAACACACACAGCACCTAGAAGGCACATGTGCAAAGTAGTCATAGTCCATACCCAGCCCTTAGATTTAAAAAATGCAATGTTCCTCCAATGATACTCACTGAGTTAAGGCACAGTGGGGAAAAGGAAGAACCCTGTGTCCCCCTAGGAGCAGACCCAAGCCTGTGGCACCCAACATCCCGTGTGCCAGGAAGGCCCTGGCTTTGCCACACAGTGAGCACAAGGGTTCAGCCACCAGCCTTCTGTACCCCTTAGCTTTAAAACCTGGTAACACCTTACAGCATGAACATGGGACTCTTCAGATACATCGGGTGTCAGTGATAGAGGGGGAGAAATGGGGTACATTTTCAGTGATGTTGCTAATTAGTGAATTCTGTTCCCTATTAAATTAAGAAAATGTTCCAATAAATAAGTAAATAAAGCAGCCATTAGAGTCTGAAGGTAAAGAACTTCCCCAAAGATAAAGAATCCAAGTCTGTGTACAGATTTCCAAATTTTTTATAATTAAGTTCTTTAGAATCCAACTGGTTCGGCTAGGTGCAGTGGTACACACTTATAATCCCATCACTTGAGAGGTTGAGGCAGGAGGATCACAAGTGCCAGGCCAGTATGGTCTACATAGCAAAGCCCTGCCTCAAAAAACCAAAGCCAAACAAAAACTCTCTGGTTCATCTGACAGAGAAGAGTGTAATTACAGATGAACAAGAACTAAGCACAGAGTACCAGCTTTTCAGGTGAAAGCAGCAGGTTCTGCTGGGTAAACGTTGCTGTGACTCAGCCTTGCCCTTTTAAGGGACGTGTCCCAGCATGGTGTAAACTTCAGGATGGAAAAGCCTGGACTTTAGTAACATCTCTGCAATTTGCTGACTGTGAGTTATTATCCTCTTTAAAACTCAATTTCCACATCAGTAAATGCCTCTTTGGGTTATTGTGAGGTGAAACAGAGAAAGTGCCAGAAGACAGTATCTTAGTCTCTGTCAGTTCCTCATTCACATCTCTACCAAAGACTCATTTCTTCCACGTACGTCTAAACGCGTGAATCTCAGCTCTGAAAGCCCTGGCTGCCCTCCTGCGGAAGATTTTGGGGGATCACTTAATGGATCTGTGCAGGCTCTGGCTGCAGACTCCTTTCCTGTCCTTATCTCCTGCATCTCTTCCCACCCTGGAAGTTGCGTCCTGTTAGTTAAACAGTACGGTGTACCTGGACTGTTTGACTTGTTGATTGATTCCTCTGCCCAGTCCAAAAGTCACCTGCATGTCACACTCCTCACCTCAGATGCTCCTTCTCAGGACCCACAACACTTGGTCATTATGTCATTTTTTCCCTTAGCTGGACTGCTATTTCTGAAGTTACTAATTTATACTAGTATCTCTAGCACCTAGGGTGATTTTTGAAAAGAATTGATCACCTATTATAGGTTGACTTTTCCCTCTCCTTTTGGGGGTGCAGGGGATTGTCCGACCCAAGGCCTGCACACTAAGCAAGCATTCTTCAACTGAGCCCACCTAGACCTAGGTTTACTTTTGAAGGAAGGCGTATTTTAGAGTGTAAATAAGGGGGAAATTATGTATACAGTCCATTTCCTTTGAGCTGTGTTGTGTGTGTGTTATTGACTGCCTGACTTGTCCCTCCCCATGCCCAGCTCCAAAAAGTAGCATAAATCTTTCTGCAGCCTTTATGACTCATCAGGCAGAACAGGATGAGCTCCTGTGTGTCTCAGTCTCCCCTGCTGCTGCCCAGGGGTAGGGTCTGTTCAGGGAATTAACTAGCAATAAACCTGCCCCTTCCAGGACAGCCCAGAAGCATGAGGAGAGGGTCACTTTCCAGGACACATCCCTGGCCTCACTTAGTTATTTATCTCATTATTGAGGCTGAATAAAATATTGACTGAAGGAATTTATAAGCATAAATTTTTTAAAAAATAAATAATTTGTATGTTAATGCAGGGAAGGAAGAGACCCTATCCCTTTTTCCTCTGTGAAGGTCCTTGTAATGTCAGTAGCCTTATAATCTTGCAATCTTCTAGAAAAAAAGGCTGATTACTGACTAATTATAAAATGGAAAGCAAAATGACAGAAGGCTTTTATATGTATATATGTAGCTAGACATATACCTATATACATATATACAGACATATACTGTTTTTAATTGTTTTGACAACACCAAAGATCACATCCAGGACCTTGCACATACTGGACAAGCATTTTACCACTGAGCCCCAACCCCACAATTATTTTTTTCACTTTTTTCCCTGCTGTGTTGGGCTTCTGATATTTTACCTATAATGTTACATAGAATAGTTCACTTTTTTTTTTTAATTTTAAAGAGAAAAAAAAAACAGAAAAATCAAGAAGCAAACAAACCAGAAAAACAACAATTAAAAAACAATAGTTATATCGATTTTCAAAACAGTATGATAGGAGTTTAACAATGGTTGTTACATGGCGTACTGTTATCTTCAAAATAGTTGCTCAGGTTGCCAGATATAGGAATAAAACAAAACAGTAAAATGGAACAAAACACTGGACTTCAAAAACAAGACAGAAGGAAATCCCCCCAGTTGCCATAATACACACTGCCATCCTCCAAATAGATGCCCAGACCACCAACCCCAGACCTGCAGTGTCAATCAAGCAATATAAGCATCAAGCTACTCCTTTCACCTCAGTTGCTATCATCTCACCCTTAGTTCCTCCAAATCAGCCAGTTGCTTACCCAGAGGGAGGGGCTTTCTTCTTTTTCCCAGCCCATGCACCAGCTGGCTCACAGGAAGGTGTGGTTTTCACCCTCTTCTTTGATTAGAATTTAGAGGTTTCTAAATGAACCTCTTTGGGTTTGGTTGATTGGGTTTTTTGTTTGGGTTTGGTTAATTTATTTCTTTGTTTTGAGACAGGATCTCACTATGTAGTTCCGGCTGACCTTGAACATACTGTGTAGCCCAGGCTGGCCCTCAGATTTTGGGTGATCCTCGTGCCTCAGTCTCCTGAGTGTCAGGATTACATGAATGTGATACCACACCCAACTTATTTTACACATTTTTAACAGAAATATGCCTCTTTCCTGGGGAAATATTTTATGTGTGTTTCTTTTTTGAACCATTTTTTAAATAACTTGAATTTCAAAATTCTTTTTTTCTTTCAGCTTGGGATGTGATAATGTCAGCCAGACTTCTCAGAGCCCTCACCGGATCTCACAGTGTATTATCAAAAGCACATCCATGCCAAAGATTGGTTCATCTAACTTTAAAACCACTAAGGGAGTTTGGAAATCCAACATGCAACAGCACCCTGACAATCCACCAAAACCTGGAGTCATATTTCCCTGTTCCAGGAGCTGATGGCTTGAGCAAGCCTCGGGTCCTAGAAATGAACTGGAAAATCTCAAATGCAAGCAGACTGTCTCCATTAACTACTGCACACTGCCAGGCTGACAAAGTGCACCTTCTAACTGTGAAGTCACTAGGTACTCATAGGAAAGTGACCCACAAGCCAGATCTTTTTGGTTCCAAGTGGTTTATAAAAATATTAAAGAGGCATTACTCATCTGCATCAACTGAAACATTTATTCCAAAACAAGATTTTCCCCAGTTCAAAAGACCCCTGAAAGCATCAAGGACCAGGCAGCCATCCAGGACCAACCTTCCAGTTCTGTCTGTGAACGAGGTAAGCAGTGTGTGTGGAGCGCTGTGGTCACCTGTCATTGCTTGCAGTCCCAATGTGTGCTGCTGCCAAAGCTTCAGAACTGGCAGCCAACCTAGAATTCTTTTCACATGACATATCCAAGGGGACTCCAAATACTGATTTTTAAGAATTAATGATACATATAAACTACAGGCAAAAAGGTAAAATGGTTTATAAAAGGATTAGTTATAAGTCTAGGCTAGGAATGAAACTGTAGAAAAGATTTTTTTCTTGAAAAAAAATCAAACCAGGAATTCTTCATCAGATTTTAAAAGTTGTGCTGGGCATTTCATGCACCCCTGTACTCTTAACACTCTGGGAGGCAGGAGGATTGCATGTTTGATGCAAGCTTGGACAACTTGCAGTTGATTTAGTGAGACAGCCCTAGGTTCAATCCTCAGTACCAAAAAAAAATTTTTTAAACATATTCTATCAGGCAAGCAAGTGTTTGTTAATGAGTGGTTACTAAGCACTGGGTGTTGAAATGAGGTGGTGAGGCAGAATCAAAAAGCACCTAGAAGGTTTTGCTCTTTTACTCTCTGAAAGGTTTAACATTTTGTGTCTTTCCTCAACTCCACTATAAAGAGATTTCTGGGAAAATTTCAACTGCAGTTTGCATTTTCCCTTTTAAGTGACAGTTTAAGGGCAAAATCAACCCACTTGTTAATCTTCACATCTTGTGCAATACCTAGACCTATACCTTGTACTTAATAAATGTTCGTTAAATTGGAAAGGACCAAAAAGAGCCAGAGAGCTTTAATGTCAGTCACCATTGATGTGAAAAATAGCAGTGTAGACCCAAGCATAGTAGCGCGTACCTGTAGTACCCTGTACGCAGGGGGCTTGGAAAAGAAGATCATTTGAGCCCAAAAATTGAAGGCAAACCTGAGCAACGATGTAGTACAACCCCAGCAGGGAGGGATCATTAAAACTTGATTTGGCCTTTGGAATTTACCACAAAGTGGATTGGAATGTCTGTCTTCAACCCTTAGTTCTAAGAGGTAGACACTGAGTGCATTTAATTTGGGCTTTATTTTTTTTAAACTCCAGCTGGCATCTTTGAAAATGTATACATACCTTCCTGACTCAGCCTCAGACCATAAAGGCAGGCTTAGCAAGTGATTTTTATGATGGGTCCTAGTCTGGCTCCACTTTCTGTGTGGTTTCTAAGTCTGGAACATAAAGGCTGCAGCGTCTGGAGAAGCCACTCACGCCTGCCTCACTCGGCATCCACTCAAATGGCAGAGATGACACCAAAGATAAACACCTGAAATCCTGGCAGATCCAAAAAGATGACATATTTTTCTTACACTGCTTCTAGCAGCACAGTATATCAGGTTACTTGTGAAGCAGCTGATGCAGAAATCAGCTTTTTAGAGTTACAGGTTGTAAACTCTCAGAAGACTTTATTTTGGGAAGCTGTCCGTTGATTTGGAAGTTTTCCAAATTCCAATTTTTATGTTTCTTTAGGATTTTTGTTTTCCTGCTTTGAGGAACATCTTCATATGTTCCAGGAAAAGATTTGAGGAACATCTTCAAAATTCACCATAGTTTCAAATAAAATAATGAAAGCATTTAAAGTAAAAACAGAGTAAGCATTTGCCATGAATAGAAGTAACTGTTGTCAAGTACAGAGTGCGAATAAATCAAGTTGAACCTTCGGTTCTATAAAGCCCAATAATTAAAAGAAAAGAGGGAGTCCTGGCACTTCTTGTCTGAGTGAGGCTGGAGCTGGGATAGAGGCACACAAATGTCTTAAGAAAAGTAACTTTGTAGCCTTGAAATTTACAAGTCACTTGTTTTGCAGGTGTTTAAGAGGACACGTAATAGACAGTGAGTTTAGCTGGAGTTTTGCAGCATGTTCTATCTCTAAATGCACAAGAAAATAATAGGAAATCTTATGTCTCTAAGCTGAGCGAAGTAATATAATTGTGGACTTTTGACTACTTTGGGAAAGAAAGCAGTCTTGAGGTGTGGCTAAGTAGTGTAGAAGACTGGCTTTGGATTGTTGAGACAGGGTCTCACTATGTAGTTCAAGCTTGTCTTGAACTTGCAATGATTCTTCTTGCCTCAGCCTTCCAAGTGCTGAGATTACAAGCATGCATCACCATGTTTGGCTTGAGGACTCTGCTCTATTTTGAGAGCCACCCCATTTTTCTATGGGAGTAATAGGACTGGTGACTCCTTTGTTCTGAGATAACCCTTTCCACCATTCTTGCCTGAGACAAGGGTCTCTCTCTGCATGATTTCAGGAAGCACATGCACCTTCCTAGTCCCACACTTGCTCCCTAGCAAGCATTGGAAGTTGGCTGAGTGAGGTTTCAGCCACCTTCTGTATTAGAGTTAAATCTCTGCCTTGCCTTGATTGCATATCTGAACCTGCTGAGATTCTCAGCCCTCGTCCCTTTGATTTCTGATTTAGAGCAGCGGAGGCAGTACTTTGTGAACACATCATGCAATGCTGTGGTCTGAGCAGCACGGAGCCTGGCCTGAGAGAATGATGGATGGGTGGGGGATCCCCTTTTTAAAAAAGAGATGCCAAGGGGGGTATAGCTCAGTGGCGGAGCACCTGCCTCAGAGACGTAAGGTCATGAATTTTTTCCCCCCGGTACCAAAAAAAAAAGCCATGCCAGTCATGGTAGAGCACACCAGCAATCAATCCCAGCACTCTGGAGACTGAGGCAAGAGGATCACCGTGAATTCAAGGCCAGCCTGGGTGACAGAGTGAGATCAGGGCCAGCTTGAACTACGCAGCAAGACCCTGTGTCAGAAAAAAAAAAAAACAGAAGCCAAATGTGTTGGAGTACACCTATAATCCCATCACTTTAGGAGGCTAAACTAAGAGAATCATATAAGTTTGACTCCAGCCTGGGCAACTTAGTGACTAAGTTAAGAAAAAATAAAAATAAAAAGGCTGGGAATATGGCTCAGTTCAAAGGCCCTGAGTTCAATCCTCAGTACCTAAAAAAATAAAATAAGAATAGAATAGAATAGAATAGAATAGACAAGGATGCATTGCCTAGGATAAATACTGGTGGTTTGTGAAGCTTGTGGCAGTTACTGGCGTGTGCTTTTCTATATGTGTGTATAGTGTATAAAATGATTTCTCATCATAGGTTGTGGTCAGAACAGCTTAGGAGCTAAAGCATTTTGTTTAATGTGAAATGAATCTTTTTTATAGCTTTCATCTACAGTTAGTACAAAAGAGGAAAAAATGCCTTTTTGCTTTTGTAAGTATAGCCTGTTTTCACTCACATTACTTCTGACACCAAAATAGAAGGTTCTCCCCCATCTGTTCTCCAGATACCAGCAGTTTCACGAAACTGCCTCCATTTCAGATACCAGCCTCAAATCCCAAGTGGCTATAAATTAGGGCTTCCTGAGGCCATGTCCTTGGATTTGAGTTTGCTGGAATGGCCTCCAGACCTGCTTGTTATGAAGGATGTCATGAAGGATACATGCACAGCTGTTGAAGGAGTGCACGGGATGCTGTGACATAGCCTCTGTCCTTGGAGACATGGACTGTGCCACCTTCCTTGGCCTGTGAATGGCTTCAGCAGCCCTCAAGTTCCATGTTTTCTGCAGGTTTCATCGCATAGGTGGGATCACTCACCAACCTCCAGCTCTGAGTGCTGCGCCTGAATTGAAGGGTGGGGTTTGAATTCCAAGCATCTAATCAGTGTTTGGTGTTTCTGGCAAGCAGCCCCCACCCTGAAGCCATTCCAGAACCTACCAGGATTCATTTCCTGTCACTAGAAAAGCTCCAGGGGACCGAAAGAGCTGTGTGCCAGCAACTAGAGGCAGACACAGATATTGCAACAAAAGATTATGTCACTTAGGAAATCAAGGGCTTTAAGAGCTCTGTGCCAGACACCAAGGACAAAGAACATATACAAATATATTATATCCTGGTATTGCAGTAAAACAGAAGCAACATGGGCGTCCTACATTTATTTCATTTCATTTTATGTGTGTGTATGTGTGTGTGTCGGGGATCAAACTCACAACCTTGAGCTTGCCAGGCAGGCTCTTGTGCTGCTGAGCTAAACCCCCAGCTCCCATCATACACTGTATTTTCAGTAGTAATACATGAATAAAAATTTTTTTCAGGCCATGTAATTCTATGAAGACAAGAATCATACATTGATTTGTAGCCCCATCTGCTGGAATATGTCTTCTGTAGCCAGAGAAATAAACCACATATTGAAATACAACCTTAAAAAAAAAAAAAAGCTTTAAAATAGAAAGGCCAGGCCGGGGATTTAGCTCAGTGGCATAAGCGCCTGCCTGGCAAGTGTGAGGTTGCGAGTTTGATCCCCGGTACCCCCCCCCAAAATAGAAAAGCCACCAGGCAGGTGGTGCATGCCTGTAATCCCAGGGAAGCTGAGGCAGGAGATTGCTGCAAGTTCCAAGCCAGTCTAGGCTACATAGTTCAAAGCCTCCCTGAACTACATCACGAGACTCTGTCTCAATAAATAAATAAGGCCTGAATTTGGGACCTAAATCCAGTAACTCTTTTCAGCTATTTAGCACATCTCTTTAAGAATAAGTTGTTTCATCTTAAAACATGAAATATGCTTTATACGTAGTATGTGTAACTACAGCTTAATAAATAAGGTTTCACTATTGAAAAACCAGAAAAAGACCCATGGGAAAACAAAAGCTTTTCAAAGTGACAGTATCTTTAACAGATGCAGATACTAAACTACACAGTTGTTTCCCTTTACCAAACAGACTTAAATAAAAACTTGAAGTTTCAGAAGAAACAAGACCTAAATAAGATTTTAACACTTGCGATGCATTTATTAACAGAAGCAGCCCACAATTGTAAACAGAGTATCATGGCAAGCATGTGACATAGGAGAAAACTTAGGACTGCTCTTAAGTAGGTAACACTGAGGAAAGAAACAGTCGTTAGAAAACTCAGGACAGACTCAAGTGTGAAACGCATGAGGTTTAATCTCTTTACAGCCCAGAGTGTATTTCCCTCAGGCAGGTATGTAGTGCACACCTGTACTCCCAACACTCCAGGAGGCTACAGAAGGAAGATCACGAATTCAAGCCCAGCCTCAGCAAATTAGTAACTTAGCAAGACCCTGCCCGGAATTGAAAACAGTCCTTTCAAAAACCTGAGTGATTCAGAGTCGCTACATTCAATGCCCAGTATCACAAAAAAGAAGAGGTTACTAAATGAGTTACTGTGTCCAATCCTTGGACACCCTGGGCCTCTACCCTAGTGTGTGAGAGCCAGATCTCCCACTTGTCCAAAGGTGGCAGTGTGGATTTTGTGTGACATCGCTGAATTTACTGTTGATAGTGCACCTTTTTGAAATTCTATGTCAGTCAACTTGAGCAAGCTGCTAGTTTGTGACCCTTGGGTCCAGAGAAGCCTCTGCTGAGCTCAGTGCAGTTCCAGGTCAATCCTCTATGGAGCTCACTGTTCACTTTTCTGTTTCTTGTCATCTTCTCTTTGTGCCTCTGCTCATCCCACTTGCATCCGAAGTGAGTGTGTATCAGCTGGCGCAGTCACAGAAGTCATCCTGCCACCCCCCAAATATACTTAACTCTGCCCAGCAAGCTTCGGTAAAGAGAGTGTGCAGTGTCACTGATGGAAGCCTGCCTGATGCATCCCAACAGGATTCCTGTCCTTTGGCCAGCTTAGCCTCTGCTCGTGTCCCAGGGGATCTTCGTAACTCCAGGGAGCCACACGGGTCTAAGCGCAGCGCGCTCCCGAGTCCCGTACTCCAGCAACTGCCTGCTCCCTGGCTCTTGATCATAGTTGTGTGTCTTTCAGGCCTCTGACATGCGTGCTTCTTCACATGGCAGACACTAACCCTCTCTGCCCAAAATCGCCACTACGGTTTGTCTGACTTAATTATTTCTAATTGAATTGCTCTCTGTACTCCTAAGTGGATGTTTTATCGATTTCAGATGTTTCCATTTGTGTGCCTCCTCAGCCCCTCAGCTGCTTTTTTTTTTTTTTTGAGAACTGTCTTGCATTGTAGTTCAAGCTGGCCTCCAACTTTTAGCAATTATCCTGCCTCAGCCTTTCAAATGCTGAGATTACAAGATTTGTGCCACTGCTCCCAGGTTTTTGTTCTTTTAATTACGTTTATTGTGCATTTTAGGTACACATAATGATTACATTCATCATGGAGAATTTATACCTACACATGAAATAACTTGATTCTTTTTCTTCCCATTCACCTACCCTCCCTTCAACCCCTCTTCCTCCTTATTTACAAAAGTTTTGTTTCCATTTTTTCCTTTTCTCATTTTTTCCCTTTTTCTTCCATCCTTTCCCCCTCCCCACTCCCAAGTTTCTCTTCCCATTTGAACATTTTCTTCCTAATTCACCATATCTATTATACATTTCATCTGTATTTATAATTTTGATTTCTCACAACAGAAACAATGCAGTATTTACACAACTGTACCCAATTTATTTCACTTAAGAGTATGGTCTCAAGATACATTCATTTACTTAGAAATGTCTTAAATTTATCCTCTTTATGGAAGAGTAGAACTCCAGTGTATTAAGAAAACTACATCTGTATCCATTGATGGGCATTTGGGCTGTTTCCAAGATTTAGCTATTACAACCTGTGCCACTATAAACATGGGTGTACGTATATCACTGTGGTATGATGCTTTTAATTCTTTTAAGAAGTTCCAGGAAGGGGAATAGCTTGTGGACTAGAACCTCTAATGTTAATTTTTTGAGGAATCTCCATACTAATTTCCACAGTGGTTGCACCAGTCTGCAGTCCCACCAACAGTGGAGAAGGGTTCCTTTCTGCCCACACCCCCAGCAGCATTTTGTAATTGGTTGATTTCTTGATAAGAGCCATTCTTTTTGCATTCCTGGATTTTGGAATTTTTTTATTATTAGTATTAAATTTTGAGACAGGATCTCACTGTGTTAGTGATCCTTCTGCCCCAGCCTCCTGAATACTGGGATTAAAAACACACACCACCACACCCAGCTTCTCTGCTGCTTGTAAAGTTATGTGTTAAAATCTGTACCAGAACAAGGAAAGGCAAAACAGGGTTAGGCCTTTTTTGACTAAAAGCAAAAATTACATAACAGGAACAAAAAGAAAGAAGAAATTTCCAGACCATTGCTACTCCAGAATTCCATTCTGGGAATGCACACAGAATGAGAAAGAATCTGGGGTAAGGCCAAAGAACAAATGTTGATTTAGTGATTCATTAACTTACTTTCTTTCTTTCTTTCTTAATCGGTACTGGGGATCGAACTCACGACCGCGCGCTTGCAAGGCAGGCACTTATGCTGCTAACTAAATCCCCAGCCCTTCATTAACTTCTTTTGACCAATTGTAATCTAGAAAATGTTGAACAATCCCAAGCAGTTTATATTTATCAACTTAGGCTTTAACACAAGTCTATAAAGTGGGCATTACTGCTATTCTGATACTCTAAATTTTTCACATTTTTTGTGTCTGAACTTTTAGTTCTTGGGCCAGTAGCTTTCAAATTTATTTTGCCCACATCCCTTATGAGAAATGTATTTGACATTTTATGTCCAATCCATCATGATCCAGAGTGCATATGTAAACACATGTGTGTGAGAAAAAAACATAACATTTGCTCTTGCTATGAGTAATATGCTGGTATGTTGCCGTTTTATTTGTTTAATTTTTCTTTTTAAAAAGATGGTTTAGACCAGGGAAATTGATATCAAAACTCATGGGTTGTAAAGCACAGTTGGAAAACTGTGTTACTTGCCCCGTGTAGTCCTGCAGACACAACCCAACACACAAAGGAGACTCAGCACCAAGCACTCGCCGAACAGGGTGCATTCTTGGTACCTGCAGACCTTGTTACTCTAGAATACGAATGCTGTCATTCATTTGGGAACTTTAAGGAATCTCTACCTGTGCAGGGCTGGTAACAAATTATCAGATGACCTCAGATACGAATGTTACAGTGAGCATTGTGGAGATTCAAGGTTGCAGACCGAGTCATTTCAGCCAGGCCTCCGGGTGGCCTCTGTTCAGTCTGCACCTGTTTAGATGCACCTGGTGGGTGTGGCCTCCCTCAGGATAGCCCAGTCCAGCTCTGGCTAGATGGAGCTGAAATCTGTCTCCCTGCATCTTCCCCATCCTCATCCTCATCACATCCCTTGTAGAAATTCCGAGGTATCTGAAGATAACTTGTGGGCTGGCTTTGCCGTATGGGGTTCCCTAAGGGGGCACAGATGGCACCACAGGTGTTTGAGTCTCTTGGTGACCCTTCTCGTGCCCATCCCTGGAACAGAACCTGATGCACTGCACAGCATTCGCCACGGCAGACGAGTATCATTTGGGAAATCTTTCTCAGGACCTGACCTCCTACGGATATATGGAAGTAACAAGCTTGCCGACAGGTACTTCTGCTACACCAAGTATACTGCAGTGTATTACAAAATAACGTTGCTGTGATGCTGTCCTAAGTATGCATTTATTTGCATCTTTTTTCTGTTGATTGTATCCTGAGGTGTCAAATGGTAATACAAATGATTTATACAGAATCTTAATGTCTTTATATAGAATTAGTTCTCGAGCCAGGTGCAGCGGTGCATGCCTATAATCCCAGCAATCAGGAGGCCGAGGCAGGGGGCTTGCTGTGAGTTTGAGGTCAGCCTGAATCATATAGTGAAACCCTGCCCCAAAAACACCAAAACAAAAAAGAAGAAAAAAAGAATTTCATTATCTGATTAAAATTAATGTAGTTTAATCTTTAAAGAATCACTGAGGCTGAATATGATGGTGCACACCTGTAATTCCAGCACTCAGGAGGCTGAAGCAGGATTGCCATGAGTTTGAGGCCAGCCTTGGGCTACAAAATGAACTCAAGGCTGGCCCTATCTACACAGTGAGACTCTGTCTCAAAAAACAAAATAACACAAAAGAATCACCATTACTTGGGAACATCAAGGATCATGTGTGCTAGTCAGTTTTCTCAAGGCAAGGCTTTTTTTGACTTACAGGTTGGGAGGGTTTGGTCCATTATCACTTTGGGGCCTGTGGCAAGGCAGCAGTCATGTGGGAACACAGAGAAGAATCAGGAAGCAGAGAGGAAGAGGAGGAGCCTGTACTTCTCCTGTGACATTGCCTTCCCCTAGGCCCCACCTCCATGGTCACAGCCTCCCAGCAATGCCATGGGCTGGGGATCAAACCTTTTTTTAACAGATGGGTCTTTGGAGAACACTTAACCCAAATTGTAGCTCCAAACTTACCTTTCTTTCACATTAAAAAGTTGTTTTAGTGTCATGCAATTATGAAATTGACAGATACAGGGATCCTCTTAAAAGAAATTTATAATCCCAGAACTTTAACTGAATTATTTAAAAGATGAACATAATAAATATAAAAAAAGAGGGCCAGGGATTTAGCTCAGCGGCATAAGCACCTGCCTTGTAAGCACGTGGTCGTGAGTTAAATCCCCAGTACCAAAAAAAAGAAAAAGAAAAAGAAAGGAAGGAAGGAAAAAGAAAATTCAACTTAACTGGATTTTAGGCTAACATTAGGAAAGGACTCTTGAGAAAACAGCTTACTTTACATTAATAAATAACCTGTAATATTTGGTGAAAGAAAATTTTACAGTGAATCTTAAGATAGCTCAATATCCAGAAAACGTATCAGTTTACCTTAGAGTAGTAAAAATAGCAAGATGCAAACCTCCCTGCTAGAGAAAATTCCCTATAAAGACTCACTGATACCACAAACAGTTGAAGTGTCCTTGTGCTTTCTTGGCCTTGATGATCTGAACAGACTGTGCCATTTGACAGCTGTTAGGAAGACAGCTGTGTCCAGGGCCCCCAAGATCAGTATTGTTCAGGGTACCACATGGGCATTGCAGGCCGACAGGAATGTGGCTCCAGGCACTGCAGAGTTGAGGGCTCATTGCCCGGGGTCATTTTGGTTTTGTTTTCAGTTCAAGGGATCATATTCAGCATTTTGCACTCCACTTTTCCATTACATTTTTGTTGCTTTTGGCCAGATAAGCAAACTCTCCTGTGTAGGATGTAGTACTTAGGCAAGTCAGGTACCTGATAGGTCGTTTAGGCCTTGGTCTCTAATTCCTCCAGCCCCCAGTCTCTATCTGAGGCTTTGAGGTTCCTGATGTTACATTAAGAATAGCCAGGCAGGGCAGCACACTTGTAACCCCAGCTACTCACAAGGCTGAGGCAGGAGGATTAAAGCTCAAGGCCAGCCTAGGCAACTTAGCAAGATCTGATCTCAAAATGAAAAATAAAAACAGATGAAGATGAGCCCAGTGGTAGTACACACTGAGTTAAATCCCCAGTACTGTGAAAAAAGAAATTGTAACTTTTTACAAGTTGATAATTACATGTTAATTGATATATTAACCTCTTTATAATTTATATCATAGAACATTTATATAATAAATATTACTATACTAATGTTAAACTGTTGCTTATTAATGTATGTTGGTATATATTTGATAATATTTAAAGTTAACATTTTTAAGTATGTTTTGAAATGATAGACATCTTTTTATTTATTTATTTATTTGTTCTTTGTGAGACAGAGTCTCACTATGCAGTTCAGGTTGGCCTTGAACTCACTATGTAGCCCAGACTGGCCTCAAACTTACAGCATTCCTTCTGCTTCAGCCTCCTAAGTCCTGGGAATACAACCATGCACTACCATGCCCAGCTGATATCTGTGTTTCTGTATATTTTCTTTTGTCCCCAACTTTATACAGCATTAGTTGATTCAATAGAATGAGTAGTTTGGGAGTATTAAAATTATATTATTAATAAAGTGGTTTGCAAAGAAAAAGCATAAATTAGTTTAAGTTAGTTTTATAGGAAGTTGTTTAATTCTCTAACCTTAGTTGTGTTGAACCTAACAGTGACATTTATTAACTAGACTAGTGGCTACTGAATCAAAGTAGGTGTGATGAGCAATTATACATAGTACTCATAATATTGTCACAACATACCTGTGAGGAATGTTTTAGGAATGTCTTTTTTTTCTTATTTACATCTCTGTCTCTCTCTTTTTTTTTTTTTTTTTTGTACGGGAGATCAAACTCTCAACTTCGCACCTACCAGGCAAGCACTTGAGCCACTGAGCTAAATTCCCGGCCCTCATTTTCGTATCTTAAATCCCTTCCTAAGTCTAGTACACTAGAAAGTTGAAGATTATATTACAGAGTGTTTTGTGGTATATAAAGTGACCATAAATATTTTGTAAAAGTTTTTAGCTGATTCTTAAGATGTCATCTTGTGACATAGTTTTTTATTATTTATTTTAAATCACAGATGCAGCAAATATTTTGGTGATGGGTGTGGAAACTTCTGCAAAAGAAGGGGATCCTGGAACAATATTCTTCTTCAGGTGAGACGGGGAAACAAAACTAATTGGGAGGGGGGTATGTCACCAGGTCACTGTGGTCTCTTCAGGTTTAAGAGCACCTTCCAGTCTGTGTGTTCAGAGTATTCATAGTTCTGACTTACATGTTCATCTAATTCTTAGCAGCTTTAGGGGTTGTGTGATAAATCCTGTTACAAAATTTGTTACATATTTTTAAAGTTAACACAGTAGTTTCCCCTTGGTTTATCTCCATTGGTAAATACCGACTCATAGACCGAGTCTGGTGAGGCAGCTGTATTCCTACTCATCCGCGGCCCTGCCAGGCACGTGCCACCTCCCCACTCTCCTTTCTTCCTGGCCGTCTTCTTGCTCTTCTTCCTTCCCTAGTGTAGATTTCAGCTAAAGTCCCAGTCCACCCTGCCTCCTAAAGACTGGCTCACACAACTCACACTGTTTATTTGAAGATCGTTGTAATACCAGCCACAGCAGAGTAGCCGCCCGGGAGTGACAGTGGAAACAGGCACCGTGGGAGACAATCTCCTGCTGTCCTCAGCACACTCAGGGAACCTGTGCTGTTTCCATGTTGCATCCGTGGCCGTGGGACTAATGCTTCTAAGTGACAGAACAGAAACACATGGACCATCCATGGGAATCCGGACTTGAAGCCCGGCACAGTGGCAGATGCCTGCAGTTCTGTATGGGAGCTAAGGCAGGGGTTCACTTGAGTTCAAGACCAACCTAGGCAACATAGTGCCTTAGTTCTTATAGTTGATGTGAACCGAAAGCTCTGTCTTTGTTACTATGGATGCCTACCTTCTCTTTGGTCCTAACTTTAAATAAAATCAAGTTTGTGACACTTAATCCAGTTAGAATACTAGTATCCCTCTGCCTCAAGTGAGTAGTCAGTATTTTTGAGGACTTTAGCTGTTTGATAGAAATATGATAAAAGCCTCTTATGTGATGATAGTCATCGCATTATTAAAAATAAAAAAAGACAAAGCTAATTTTGAACTATATGAAAAATAATATGCAGCCTGAAGTTGAATTCAGTATATTTTATCTAACCCAAAATTTCATCTTTTCAGCTATAATCAATAGTGAGCCTTTTCATTCTCCTGTGCATCCCAGTTCTAAAATCCACTTTGAATTGCACAGGTGCAGAGCGTCTGTATTGGCCTGGCAGTTCTGAGCACCACTGTGCCCAGCATGGTGCTAAGTGGGGGGGTGCAAGATTCATGGGCTCTCTTTCGCCTCAGAGTGATTGTCTGAACTGAATACCTTCAGAGCCACGTCCTGAGACCCTCTCCTGACCTGTCGCTCCAGTGCACTTAACGGGTTCCTCCTTGCCTGCTCCCCACTCCTCCCACCAGTTTTTTTGACTCAGTTGTCACAGGGTCATTCTTCAGTAGGCAGCTGCCATCAGGATTAGAATTCCATGGACTCCAACCAAGGCTACCTCAGCACAATGTTCCTGCTCCCCCACCGCTGTCCTAAGGCTCAAACTCAGAACCCTCATACTGAACTACACCCACAGGCTCCCCAATCCCCTTTTTGAGACAAGATCTTACCAAATTGCTGATTTACACAGGTTGTCCTCAAACTTGCAGTCAAGTCTGCCTCAGCCTCCCAGGGCACTGGGATTCACAGATGTGCACTACCACACCCATCTGCCTGCTGCTTTAACCTGGTTGCTCACAACGTTAGCACATCTGTAGCCTTGCAAGTACCAGCTGTTGGTTCTAAGATTGGTACATGCCCTGCCCCTTTCTTCTCCTCGGGCATGTACCAATCCTTCTGCCGAATTCCCTCATTTCCTCACCTGGCTGGCTCGGCTGGTCCTTTAGGCCTCACCTGGCTGGCTTGGCCGGTGCTTTAGGAGCTGTGAAGCTCTGCTGGGCCTCCCACTCCCATTGTGCACTGTGCTGACCCTTCGTGTGCGGTCACACTCTCTTGTAAATAATCAGTGGTCTGGGTGTCAGTCTTTTCCACATTGGAGCTCTTGAAGGGTAGAAACTGGTTCATACTCCTTTTATCCCAAATGCTTAAGTAAACACAGACCCACATACCTACTAAGCACTTTTAGAAATGTAGAAAAAATGATACAGGCTCGGAATCCTTTGTTTACCCTTCCCTCCTCTAGCGCAATAACCCAGGACATAACTCCCCTTAACGTATTACCTAAAACAGCTCAATGTGTCAAACTTCAGAGATGAAACCAAGTTGATTTATAGTATTTAGACTTTAAATTCTGTCAAAGTCAGGATTGATTCAGAAGGCCTCCCATGGCTTAGCTGTTCTAAGCACTCTGCAGAAGGAAGCTTTATTCCATGAAGATTGTTTGCTTTATTCTATAGCAGTTAAAAACATGATCCTTCGCTGTGTGTTTGAGGCCAGCCTAGGCTACAAATCAAGTTCAAGGCCAGCCTGAGCTGCATAGTAAGACCCTGTCTCAAAAAGACCAAAAAAAACAAAAAACAAAACAGATCTTTTATTCTTTCCCATAGCGGAGTCTGCCTAATGAGAGCTAAGGTGATATTCTCAAAACTTTTCCTAATTTTGTATTAATGATGTAGCTCATTGGTAAAACACTGCCTAGTAGCCTGTCTGAGGCCCTGGGTTTAATCCTCAGCACCACCCACACAAAAATTTCCCTCACTTTTGATCTTTATACATCAGAATTCAGATGCATCTAGATATCATGAAGTTATATAGTGTCACAGTAATAGCTACCTATTCTGCAATTCCTATGAGAATCCATGGAGTTTTGAGAAATCAGGTTTTAGCAAGAATCAAAAAGTAGCTCTTATTTTAGAGGTCCATCAAATTATCTGATCAGTCAATAAATCATATTTATTTTAGATGTTATCTAAACCTGACTGTATAAGTGACCCTAAACAATGCATTCATTTGACTCTTACTCTTTTAAATCAGGGAAGGAGCTACTGTGTTTTGGAATGTGAAAGACAAAACTGTAAGTATAAATAAAGTGTAAAAGTAATAAAATGAATAAAATTTTAAAATAAATATATATTTTTTAAAAGTAATAAAATGTAGTTTTCTAAGACTAACTTGTTAACTAGCACTCTGTAGTTTGAGATATTGGAAGATAAGTTAATTTTTTCTGCTATGCATTATGTGATATTCTATCAGTTTCATCTTCTAAAATGTATTTTGGCTTTTTAAAACATGTTCTGTATTTTCCACGTTCTAGACACACTGATTTTTTTTTTTTTTTTTAACGGTACTGGGGATCAAACTCACGACCTAGCACTTGCCAGGCAGGCGCTTATGCCGCTGAGCTAAATCCCCAGCACACACTGATTTGTGAAGAACCCAAACCATTCTGACAACACTACAGAAACAGAGTTATGTTTGCATATTATAATGTACAAAATGAATAACATTTACACATTCTTATCGAAGCTTATTCTAGATCAGATTTTCTAGAACATACCACTTCAGAAAATACTCTTTAATATCCAAATCAGGATTTGTAATACAACCGTTTTAGAGGTAGTTTGGTAATTACATCAAAGCTTTATATTTAACCCAGAAGTTTTACACTTAGAAAGCTGTCCCAGTAGCAGAAAGCTGTCCCAATAGCTGAGTATGGTGGTGCATACCTATAATCCCAGCATTTGGGAGGCTGAGACAGGAAGATTTGCCGTGAGTTCAAGGCCAGCCTGGGCTACATAGTTAAGGTCCTATCTCAGAAACAAAACAGTTATCCAAAGGACATAATCACAGTTATCCATGGTAAGTTATATACAGAAATGTTCATCAAAGAATTGTTACACTAAGAAACATTAGAAACCACTAAAATACACAATGATAGAAAGTTTATTAAATATATCCACAAAGTAAAATACACCACAGTCCTTAAAAATCATGTGGAAAAATATTCCTGGGAAGTTACTTATGGATGTGATGCGGTTAAAAGGCCAGGTTATAAAATATAAGAACTGTAATATTGAGTTTGATCCCTAGTACCGATTTAAAAAAAAAAAAAACTAATAGCAGAGCTGGTTAAAAAGTGTGCTTCATACAATTCCAGTTTTACTCAAATCCATATGTGTATAGTAAGGAATTATGGGGGAAAGGAAATATAAATGACCAATATATACAAGAAGATATAAATTGTCTATCTAAAGTTGCAAAGATATGAAAGGCTAAAAATGCCCTGCGGGGTTTATGGTTTGGTTTGGTTTTGTAGCGCTGGGGATGGAACCCAGGGCCTTCACACTGAGCTGCATTGCTAGCCTTTTTTCTTTTTCTTTTTTCTTTTCTTTTCTCTTTTCTTTTTTTTCTTTCTTTCTTTCTTTTTTTTTTTTTTTTTTTTTTTTTTTTTTTTTTTTTTTTTTTTTTTTTTGAGTCAGGGTCTTGCTGTATAGTTCAGGCTGGCCTTGAACTCACAGCAACCCTACCTCAGCCTCCCAAGTGCTAGAATTACAGGTGTGTACGACCACAATGGACTACCAGCCCCCCCCCCTTTTGAGACACTTAAGTCACTAAGTTTCCCAGGTTAGGCTCAAATTTGCAATCCTCCTTCCTCACCCACCTAATGTGCTAGAATTACAGGCATGTACCACCACACTCCTTTTATCCTGTAGTTTCTATGATTGCTATCATAAATGTTTGAGTGTTAAGATTAGAAAAACTATTTTGGAGAGCAGTTTAGCAATGTATGTCAAAATGATAAGCATGCATGTCTTTTTCTTTCCTATTCTATTCTTTTGTTATTCTTTAGTGCGGGGGCTCAAACCCAAGGCCTCTGCAAGCTAGATGAGCACTGTACCTTTGAGCTATACCCCATCCCACCTACCTTTAAGTTAGCAGTTCCTAAAGAAATACACTCACAAGACCTGAAGATACATGCGTGAGGATGAGGCATTGAGTAGATATCATTCACTGGGGTGGACGTTTAACATGGCTAGGTAAATTCAGCTCCTTTACTAGGAATAGCTTTGAAAATGTTCATATGTGTAGCATGATCCCACTTCACATAAAAAGCGAGTACACACGGGTACTCATAAAGCAGAGTAGAAGGGTAAGTGTCAAGTTTGGTCACTATTATCTCTGAGCATTAGGATTTTAGGTGAGCAGAGAAAAAGTCATTTTTATACAATTTTATGTTATTTAGGGCTTTACAAGTATTTGCCTCTACATTTTTTTTTTAGAGATTTAATGAACACAAACCATGTTACTAGTGATTTTCTTTGGGTGGTGGGATAACAAAGCTTGTTATTTTCTTATGCTCATCTGTATTTTCCACATGCAAAAACAAATGGACATGTCATCCTGATTAGTTTGGGTTTGTTTTTGTTTTTGTTTTTGTTTTTGTTTTTGTTTTTGAGACAGGGTCTCTATGAAGTTCAGGTTGGACTTGAGCTCACTTTGTAGCCCAGGCTGGTCTCAGACTTGCAACTATCCTTCTGCCTCAGCCTCGAGTGCTGGAATTACAGGCATGTGCCACTATGCCCAGCTCTGATTAGTTTAATACTACCATGAGTTTGCCTTTTCCCTAAAAACTAAGCAACAGAAAATATGCCATTAAATGTAATGAAAAATGTGATAAGCATCAGCCCTATAATGTACTTGCACTGAGGAAGTTGGTCTTAATTTCAGGTGAATATTCCTTTTTTTTCCAGATGAAGCATGTGATGCAGATTCTAGAGAAACATGAGATTCAGCCATATGAAATTGCATTGGTGCATTGGGAAAACGAAGAGCTTAACTACATGAAAATAGAGTAAGTGACTTTTTATCAAATTATGAAAAGGGTATTTGGAAATAAACTAGGTAAAGCAGTAGAGAAAATAAACTGCTTATCAATATGGGGACTAATTTTAAGAAAAAAGTTATTGCTACAAATGAAAAGGCTATGAGCTGGGCATGGTGGTGCACGCCTGTAATCCCAGCACTTTGAAGGCTGAGACAAGAGGATCATTGCAAGTTCAAGACCAGGCTGGGCTACAAAGTGAGCTCAAGGCCATCCTGAACTGCACAGCAAAGCTAAGTAAATAAATATAAAAGGGCTGTGTCATACAATAAACATCAGAGAAAAATAGGCAACTTTTAAGCTGTCAGGGTAGCCACAAAATAAATAGATAGTATATCCCCAAAATTGCAAGTTTATTTTCTTTTTAATTGGGTTGGGCTCTTTTTTGCTTTTTTTTTTTTTTTTTTTTTTTTACTTTTTCTGAGACAGGTTCTCACTATGTAGTGTAGGCTGGCCTTGAACTCATTTGTGTAACCTTGAACTAACAGTGATCCTCCTGCCTCAACCTCCCAACTGCTGAGATTACAGGCATGTGCCACCATGCTGGCACCTCGTGCCTTCTTGTTTCTAATATTTGTTCTGTGAAATTACTAATATTGAACCATCCTTCTATTGGATACTTAGTTGCTTTTCTAATTTTTTTCATTAAACAGTTCACCATAAAAAGCTTTCTGTACATACATTTTGTTTTGTTTTGTTTTTGTTGAGACAGGCTGGCCTGGAACTCACTGCGTATCCAAGGCTGGCTTCAAACTTGCAGCGATCCTCCTTCCTCAGCCTCCTGAATGCTGATGTCACAGGCATGCACCACTTCTGGCACAAATTGTTCTCTACATCTTTAATTTCCATGGGATAAACTCCTAGAAATTGAATTAGTTCCATCAAAGAGTATGGGAAAATTTATACAACTCTTGATATAGATTGTCAAAATGACCCCTAGAAAGATTATAAGGCTTATTTTTCCAAAAGAGAAATTTAAAGTACTTTTACAAATGTCAGGCGTGCTGGTGCACACCTGCAATCCCAGCCGTCTGGGAGGCACCTTGAATTCAAGGCCAGCATGGACTACATAGCAAATAAATAAATAAATAAATAAATAAATAAATAAATTTTAAAGATTTAGAAGATACTTTTTTTTTTTCCACAGAGGACAGTCTAAACTTCACAGAGGGGAAATCAAGTTAAACTCAGAACTGGATTTAGATGATGCCATTCTAGAGAAATTTGCTTTCTCTAATGCTCTTTGCCTTTCTGGTAAGTTATTGCTATTTTCTGGAGAAGGTATTAGTTTTCATCTCATCTTGGAAGTTTTAAGTATTTGGTGAAGATTTTGGCATGTTTTCAAAAAAGTGTTTGTAGATGGTATAAAACACACTCTATGCCGTAGTTACTCATTCCACATTCATTGTGTTCAAAGACGTTTCTGTACTAATGTCAGGGTTTTTGTTTGCCTCTCCCTTTCTCTCTGTGTGACTGTTACACACTCATGGTCTCAGTTTAGACACAGCCCAGCCCTCGGTGCAGGAGACCACACTACTGCATTTTGCAGGAATGGAGTAAAGTCAAAGCAGCTTTTTGGCTTTTCCTGAAAGAGCCATGCCCCCAATAAAACTGTCCAAGCTCTATGTCTTTTGCCACAAGTCGGCCACAAGTCAGGCTACAGAGACAATGTCCTGTGCTCCTCTGGAGTCCTATGGAGTGGAAGGCTGGGGGGGGGGGCTTACACCCCACCCCAGCCTCCAGCCCCTCAGTGCACACACCTGCCCCCCCCAAGGCAGTGGTGTACCCTTTCTAAGATGCACCTTTAAAAAATCAGGTCTGGGGACTAGAGATTTAGCTCAGCGGCATAAGCGTCTGCCTGGCAAACACTAGGTCATGAGTTTGATCCCCGGTACCAAAAAAAAAAAAAAAAAAAAATGGGGTCTGTCTCCTTGGAGTCACCAACAGAGCTGGGAAATGCCAGTTTCCTGTTGTTTCCCTCCTTAGTGCTGTCCTTTATCATAATTAACTATTCTGGTTTCTAGAATTCTAGTTTCACATTTTAATCATACTAAAACCATTGTTGAAATCGCAGCAAAGGTACTGTGCATTTACACATTTGTATAAACGTGATTATGATGGTAAATGTTCCATGTTAACTTTTTTTTCCGCAGTGAAACTAGCTATTTGGGAAGCAACACTGGATAAATTTATTGAGTCTATTCAGTCAATTCCAGAGGTAATTATTTTAGTTTTATGCTTGTTTTCAAGGGTTGATTTTTACTTTGGAAAAATACAAAGTCCTCAATGAAACAATATGTGAATATGAGTAATAAAGTAATAAGCACTAGGAAAGCTAGATGAAATTTAAGAAAAAAGTTCTAATTACATATAAAATAATGAAAGGAAATCTCACAGTGATCTTTTTAAATGCTAGATTATTTTCCTATATGACATAATAGTAACACAAATGAAAAGAAAAATAATGAAATCTCTGCTTTGTAAGGAAGGCAGTTGCCACCACTTTTTCATGATAAAAAGCCATGGGGGGACACACCTATAATCCCAGCACTCTGGGATGCTGAGCCAGAAGGATCATAAATTGAAGCCCAGCATGGTCAACTTAGTGACTTAGCAAGACCCTGTTTCCAAATTAAAAAGGGATGGGTATATAGCTCATTGTGAAGGTACTGGGTTCAATCCCTAGTTCCCCCCAAAAAAGAATTTGCTAAATTTTGATAATATTAGCATAAAGATGTATATATTTAGTTATACATATATTTATATAAAATTATAAGGCAATATTAAAATTTCAAAGTATATTAAAGATCATTTTTACTATAACTAATTTTGTTTTTACTGTGACAAAAGAATGTAGTTAATTCTTTTAGGAGAAGAGAGGCCCTGCTTTCTCAGAGATTAGAAATGTGTGTCTTAGGCAGTGTTGACGGGAGGGGTATATTAGCTGCGTTACTGTGACTAAATAGTGCACCCCCATCTAATCTGCGCATTTGGGGGAGCATTTGTTCGGCTCACAGTTTGGAGTTTGAGTTCATGGTTAGACAGAGAGCACATGTTTATGGCAGTGAAGCAACAAAATGAAGAAGCAGGTGCAGAGACCCCCTACACCCTGCAGGAGCCCACCCCACCCCTGACCCCACTCCCTCCCACAAGGCCCAACGTAAGCAACACCTTCCAGAGTGTGAACAAGCCTGGCTGTTCGGGGGACACTCAGGGTCCAAACTATTGCTAAAGGAAATGAAAAAAACTAACATTTCTACTAAGTAAGAGACTGAAATCTCAGGGTGAGTTAAGATATGCACATGGGACACCGTCATCTGAGTTATTTGCATAATATTAAAATTATGCCCTTTCAGAATTTGATGGGCCCAGTTCTTATTGGAAAGATAGTGGCATATAAACAATCACCCCTCAGTATCCATGGAACATCAGCCACAGGACCCTGAACTCGTCCCCCCCCCCATTTCAAAGCCTGTGATGCTCACCTTTATATAAAATGACACAGTATTTGCATATAACCCATGCACATCCTCTCTTATATCTTAGGTCTTCTGGGCAGTACTAATAATACTTAATACAACGTAGATACGGTGTACAGTGGTTTTCTGTTCTATTTTGTTACTTTCTTTTGTTTGTTTGCAGTGCTTGGGATCAAACTGGGGGCCTCAAACTTGACAGGCAAGTGCTGTACAACTGAGCTACACTTCCAGCCCTGCAAATGCTACATAAATAGTTGTTACACTGTCATCTTTAGGAACAAGGGCAAGGGAAAATAGTCTGTGCATGTTCAGTACAGGTGCAGCGCTTGTTAGGTATTTTCTAGCTGTGATTAGTCCAATCAATAGATGCAGAACTCACAGTACTGAAGGCCAACTGTGTATGTGGTTTTGTTCTCTCCCAAATAGGCTTTAAAAGCTGGAAAGAAAGTGAAATTATCTCATAAAGAAGTCATGCAGAAAATGGGTGAACTCTTTGCCCTAAGGTAAAATTTTCTCTTACAAATAAAATATTTCATACATTTAGGTCTCAAGCAATCGCAGCCGTAGTTCCATAGTAAACATTTGGGCTGGGCGTGGGAGTACATACCTGCAATCCCAGCAGTTGGGAGGCTGAAGCAAGATGATTGCTGAGTTCAAGGCTAGCTTATGCTACACAGCAAGAGCCTCTCTCAAAAATCAAAAAGAGTAACTATTTTCATTTCATTAATTATAAGCAGGCAGAACTCAAGAGAAGCAGACGGGCTGTAGTAGGACTATACTGGAGGAAATTCAACATGTGCAAGATCATAATTAGTCCACATTAAACCCATGTCAAGGGCCACAGCAGATGTTCTTTTAAGGTAGGAAGGTATATGCTAGAATGTGCTCAAGGGGAATTTCCAGTAAAAATACTAACACTGCATTATAATGCTCAACAGATTTACTATAAAGTTAAGTACCACAGTTCATTGAATCAGATCCTGCAAAATACCATAGGCAAGGATTGTGATGATGATTTATCACAGAATTTAAATCTTACTCCTAATGAAATGGCCCTTAGTCATATGTGAATACTCTATTGCATTGCATTCCCATTTGAGCATACCTAAAAAGGAATCAAAAAATAAACTGTTTAAGGTCATGGCAACAAGTCACAACTGTCACATGTAATACACCATCAATTTTAAGGCACTCCCATTTCTAGTATGTTAAATGGAAAGAATTGTGTCTTAAAATTGATAAAGTACAGGAATGCTTTATCTCAGATGAATGCCTGGGAAGATTTTCACTATATTCTATTCCTGTAATTTCCCAGGATTTGTGAGTATCGTTTCTCTCACCTGGTAGCACTGTCCACTTCTTCCCCTGCTGGTGGGGAAGGACTTGCCAGAGCTAGGAGCTGCCCCTCCACGTCCTCCTTAGCTCTCTCCTGTGCACTTGTTGTGGTGAGGGCCGGGATTTGAATCCCCTACTAACAGCACAGCACAGCAGATCCCAAAGCCTGTGTTCTCCAACGCGCTGGAGTCTACACTCTTGTTTTCTTGCTAATGCTAGCAGAATCCAATATAGCAAACATATTAAAACTTAGAGAAGTTCAAACTAAATATACTTAGATGCATGAAGTTTATAAGAAGCCTGACTTTTATCTTTAAAAAGTATGATGAATGTGTACAAAGAAACACAGCAAGGTATACTAGATGAAACATCAAGTCAAATTACATGCAGTATGATCCCACTTGTATAAGAGAATAAATCCCTAGTTAAAAAATGTACACATCTATATACACACACATGCACACATACGTGCGTACACCAGCATACTCCATGTGGAAAGACCTGGAAGGCCACATCAGTATTGGAAGGTCCTATCCTTGGGAAGAGCAAAGGAGTTGACTGGTGTGGTGGGTGAAGAAGGCCTACTGCTGTTTCACTGAGTTGTTTTCTAGTTCTTTCTAGTTAATGCTATTTATGCATAATTTCTACAATTCAAATTTCCGTTTCTTCCTCACTTTTTTAACTTTTGTTTTGAGACAGTTTTCCGCTACATCACTCAGTCTGGGCTTGAACTTGCAGTCCCCTTTCTGCCGCTCCGAGTTCTGAGATTATAGGTGTGTGCTGCCACACCTGGCTATTTAATTAAAAATTTGTAATCTTAGACCTCTCTTAAATAGAAATAAAAAAAGAAAGAAATTGAGAGAATGTGTATGTTTGCTTGTCCAGTGTTTGAGTGGAAGGATACAAGAGGAACTTAATTATGGCTACCAGTAGGGAGAAGATAGAATAGTAAGATTTAACAATTTTTACTTCATCTTTCTGGTTTTTATGTCATGTCCCCTACCCCCCAAAATCATGTGTTTATATATGGTGAAACCTCTTAAAAGAAATAGAAAATAAAATTTTTCTTTTCCACTTCATAAATTTTTATTTATTCATTGTCTTTTTAAGACAGGGTCTCACTATACAGTTCAGGCTCACCTTGAGCTCAATTTGTAGCCTACGCAGGTCTCAAACTTGCAACGATCCTCCTGCCTCAGCCTCCTGAGTGCTGGGATTACAGGCATGCACCACCACACCCAGCCTCATAAGTGTTTTTTAAAATTTTATTAGTGTATTTTAGGTATACATAATGATAATATTCATCATAGGGAGTTTATACCTGTACATGATATATCTTGATTCTTTTTTCTCCCAGCTCTTCCCCTCTCTTCAACCCATATTGTTATTAAAAACTGAGTTAATTTAGTTGAGAAATTTGAAAAAACTTTTCCAAATCCATTTTATTTCAAGGAGAAAAAGAAAAAAATTTTCAAAACATGCCAGTTGGGGAAACAGTGGTCCGTACATTGTGCATTTTCATCCCCAAATCATTCACTTAGAGCACAAGACATCTGCATTTAATTGTCCAAACAATACCAGCACAAATGTTTTTCAGTGAACTCAGAAAAAAATTACTAGTATACCTGTCGTAACTATTTTTATATACATATACACACACATATACATGTCGTTTCTTTCAGCTTCTCACACTAATGAGGCAATGCTATGTTTACATGTGTGTCTTAAAGAAATTTGAAATGGTTTTGCAGATTTTTTATTTACCTGTTTGTCATAAGTACTTTTACAGAGGTCACCATTTAAGAATACTTTCATGTAGCACCATATAATATGAAACATAGAAACAATGATTTTTAGTTCAAGATTAATGAAAACATTTTATTTGCCCCCTTTTTTTTAAAGACACCGTATAAACTTGAGCTCAGACTTCTTGATAACTCCTGATTTCTATTGGGACCGAGAAAATCTGGAAGAACTTTATGATAAAACTTGTCAATTCCTCAGCATTACACGAAGAGTTAAGGTATGAATTCTCTGCTGAAGGTGTTGCATATTATTTGTATGACTGTGAAATTTTATACTAAGCAAATGTGCTTAACTGTCAGAGAAATCTCATGTTTAACTTCTGTTTAGATCTCTTTCAAGGTCGCCTTCTCTCACCCTCCATATAATTGCTTTTCAGCTTTTTATGTGAAGGGATCTCCTGATACTTGTTTCAAAGACTAGTGAGCATTTGTGAGCAGTGAGGCCTAGCAGATTATTAGGAAGTTCATACCAAGTTTCAAGCGAAAGTTCATGGGGTCCTGAACTAATGTGGTGATTGTGAAGATAGAATGAATTGGAGAAAGAATCCTGTAAATGAATGAAGTGATTGATAAATGGAAGCCAAGGAGAGGATAAAACAGGACTGTGTCGGCAGGTGACAGGTGGAAAGGTGGCAGAAGAGAACTCTGGGAGGGGAAGTAAGGACGAATTTCAGAAAGGCTGGGCTTAGACAGGCAACAAGACCTTCAGCTGGGGCTGAAGATGGGCTCAGCGGTAGAGCACTTGCTAGCATGGGAGTATCACCTCCTTCCCGCCAAAAAGATACTGACAGGCATTTAGAAGTGTGGCAGCAAAGCTGAAGAGACTTCGGAGCCACATCCTGAAGGTGGTAGTGATGGAGGTAAACATGTGGGGAAGGACCATAGAAACGAAGAGGTCTCTTGTGGTGGCACATGCCTGCAATTCCAGCCCTCTGAGGTCAAGGCAAAGAGGAGCACAAGTTTATGCCTGGCAAGACACTCCCTCAAAAAAAATAAATTATTTTTTAAGACTAGGGATGTAGCTCAGTGCAAAGGCCCTTGTTTCAATTCACGATACAACAAAATAAATAAAAAAGTTTAAACAGGAATTTAGCTCAGTGCTCCTTGAGTTCAATCCACGGTACCACAAAAAGTAGGGAGTGGTGTCTATCCATGCCCTCCCTTTTCTCCTGATGTACCCTGTCTTCTGGGTATGAAGCCAGTCTAAGATTGAGCTCCTCTTTGAAAAGATTTTTATTAACATACTCAGCTGAAAGAATCAAGCGCTGACCACAGGTCTGGAGCCCTAGACCTGTGCAGGAGCCCTGACGAAGTTGGTGTAATCATGTTGCAAGGCACTTGGCATTTTCTCTTACAGTTAATCATAGTCTTACCATAGGACCTATCAATTCCATCCCTAGGTATTACCCACGAGAAATGAAAACATAATGCCTTATACAGATTTGTACACAAATACTTGTAACTTTATTCCTAAATAGTCAAAAATTGGGATCAACCAAATGGCCATTCCTAGGTGAATAAAAAACAGAAATAAAAACTAGTTAATCCATTCCACGATAAAAGCAGTTACCCATGCAGCAATATGGGTTAATCTCCAAATCCTATTGCTGAGGAGGAGCAAGATACCAAACAATGCAATATGCTGCTGGATTTGTGAGACATTCTAGACGATCTAAAGAAAGTATCACTGATTCCCTAAGACTTGAGGGTTGGTAGGAAGTAGCCTACAAAGGGCAGTGGGAACTTTTTGTGGCAATAGTTACATGGGTATGTTTGTCAAAATCCTTTAAATTTTATACTTAGAATGGGTGCATTTTATATAAATCACGTCTCAAAGTTTAAAAATAAAGAACTCATCAAAATTCTTAAGCCTGAGTGTTCAGGTGTACTGTGCATAGATCTGTCCTTTTCCTGTGGCACGGAGACAGGGTGGAATTAGGATTCTTGTGATGAGTACTGCCACCAAGGGCTTCTGTCTCTCTGCTGGTAACCAGCTTGCTCTGCTTAGTTAATATAAAAGTGACAAGACAGTAACCACAATGACCAGCTGCTTGGGAAGTCTGAGCTCAGACGCATACACGCACTCACTCATATTGTGGCCCAGCTCAAATCACAGTACCCTTCCATACCGGCGCCACGATAGCCTACATACTGCCCCTCCTGGAAGAAAGTACAAGAAAACAAAATAGTCTCCAGGGATGGTTTACTGAGCAGAAGAAGTAAAAAGATAAAGATATCTTCCAAGAGTTTAACTCATGCTGATCTTGGCACATTCCTGTAATCTCACTCTGGGAGGTAGAGGCAGGAGGATCTCAAGATTGAGCCCACCCTGGATGACTTAGCAAGACCTAGTGTCAAAATAAAATAGGGCTACAGATACAGTTCTTCACCCTCCAACAGCATCAAAAAAAATCCCTGATGTTCAACCTGAAAGCCTGTAAAAGATGAAAAATGTCAAAGGAGGACCAGTAATGAAAACCATAGTGCAATAAGTAATCGCCTAGCTGAATTAAGAACTAATTATTAGCCGGGCGTGGTGGCACATGCCTATAATCCCAGCACTTGGGAGGCTGAGGCAGGAGGATCACTGTTAGTTCAAGGCCAGCCTGGGCTACATAGTGAAACCCTGTCTCAAAAAGGAAAAAAAAAAAAAAAAATGTAATTAGCTACTAAGCAAAGAAAAAACAAATCTTTGGAGAAACCGACTGTCCCAAAGCAGAAGTGGCAACAGGAAAGGTCACTTAAGGCTTTCCCAGGAACAGAAGCCAAGTAAAACTAATTGCTTTGGTACCCACTACTGGAATGTTACTTAAGCAATAGAGCTCAGGCAGAGCAAGGTTTAGTCCCCAAATTTGAAGGTTCCTGTAAATCAACCCCACTGTAGCACTCACTTTTAAAAATCTCATGTAAACTACACATAAAATACTAGTAACTGGACCAGGTGTCATGGCACATGCTTGTAATCCCAGTACTCAGGTAGATAAGGCAGGAAAATCACTGTGAATTCAAGGCTAGCCCTAACTACATAGCAAGACCCTGTCTCAAAAAAACAAAGAAAATGAAAAAGTTAAATAAGTAAAACAGTAACTGGCTTCTGAATCCTTACATGATTGCATGAGGAAAATACATAGGATTGCATCAAATCAGTGCTACAAGTGAAATACTTGCTCTTTAATCTGGCAACATTAAAAATGTATCTTGCATGTCAAAGTTTAGAAGCAAGGGATGCCTGAGAGTTCATTGTGAAGGCACTGAATTTAAGCCCCTTAACTATTGGAGACAGGGTCTTATTATGCAATTTAGTCAGGCCTTGGGCTCACTTTGTAACCCAGGTTGGTCTCAAACTTGCAAGTCATCCTGCCTCAGCCTCCCAAGCACTGGGATTGCAGGCGTGTGCCACCATGCCTGGCCATTCTGTATATTCAGGCCAGGACTATCTTAGCCTACATCTTGCTGGACAAGCTCAAACTCCACCTCATTTCTGAACTTCCAGAGGACTTTGAACAGATCCCTCAGGTCCAGCACTTCATAGACTGCATAGTGATGGTCTGATTACATTTGCCTCTAGAACTATGCATTTTCTGTGGAAAGTTCTGGGTCTTTTGGTTTCCAGAGAATCACAGTGTTTTGGGTCGGGGGTGGGGGGAGCAGATTTTTGCTGTGTAGTTCAGGCTGATCTTGAACTATGTAACAGGCTGGCCTTGAACTCACAGTAATCCTCCAGTCTCAGCTTCCCAAATGCTAGGATTACAGGCATAAGCCACCATGCCAGGCATTTTAGGCTTTTTGCATGAATGAAAGCATCTATGAAGAGTTAGAGTAGGAAGATACAAAATTCCTTTCTCTACATTTACTCAGAAATGCTGAACATCCTCCACCACTGACAGGCAACCTTGAACTTTTGGGAGTCCTTACCAGTAGCAAGCTAATGGTTATCTCATTGCCTCACCTTACTCTTAGGTCTGTCATCATGTCTGTCTCCTCTCTCTGGTGGTGTATCTTCCACCCGAGGTCCTCAAATTACACTTCTCAGAGTAATTTGTTTAGAATCCCAAAGCAGGTAAGATTGGTTTTAAAAATTTGGAAAAGGCTTGTGTTAGCTTTATGTCACTGTAACAGAATACCTGAGATAATTAACTTATAAAGATAAAAGCTTTATTTTGGTGCACAGATTATAGTCATGACTGATTGGCCCATTTCGGGCCTGTGACAAAGCAGCAAATTATGGCAGCAGCACATGGCACAGCAAAACTGCCACCAGCCTAGGACCAAAGAGGAAGAATCAAGGTCTCACAGTCCCCTTTTGGGACACTCACAATGACCTAAAAACCTCCCTTGAAGGGTCTAGTAATTCCCAATAGTGCCACCCTGGGGACCATGCCTTTGATACATGAGCTTTTAGGGGACACACACCATGAAATAGCAGGGCTAAAAGAAATAACCAATCCTGTCGTGTTTCAAGAAGACAAGAAAGCAATCATAGTGCTAGGGGCGATGGTGGTTTTGTTTTCTCCTCAAAAGATGAAGAGTCAAGAAGGACAGGATGACTGGGTGTAAGACATGCTGAAAAGCTGAGAACAGAGGCCAGGTCCTTTGGTGAAAAGATTGAGAGCAGTTATAGAGGGGCCATGAGATAGAAACCAGCTTGTCAAGCTAGTGGCCCTCCAGTTCGGTCATGAAGCTCCTCTTCATGCGCCATCTCCTCCCCTGCACTCATGTCCATGACTTATGCTCCTGCCTTTCCTTAATTTTTACATTGTGTGTCTCTAACACAGTCCCTATTTGTCTTTTGAATGTTTTCTAGTTGCTTTCTTAATCTCACAGGTCCTCATTGACAGTATCACAGCTTCCCTTTCTTTCAGGGTCATTCCCCTCTAGACTGTTAAGTTCCAAGAGGTCAGAGACCATGATCATTGGCAAAAACACTACATATAATAGGTACTTGGTATTAGTTAACAAAGAAAGCTAGTGACTGAGATCGCAAAGGGAAATGGTTTGTGTTCTCTGAGCCTTCCCTGTTCTGTTTCAGCTAATGGAAAGCCATCTAGCCTCTGCCATCTAGTCATTCACTGGAAAATTTCCAAAGTCATTTTGGTGTCTTCTGCTTAATCCTCTGCATCCGGTCATCCACCTTTTCATTTCCCTCTATGTTCCACTGTTCATTGGCAAATACTGCAAAGCCTATGTGACAGACCCAGGGGAAGGATACCATATCCTGTACCACCTCATCTCAAAGCTCGCATATGCAACCCCTCTGCCACTCCTCCCCACCTGGACTAGTCTATTTCCTTGCCTGTCCTCCAGCCTCTAAAGTAGACCTTTTTCCAGCCTGGCTATACCCTCTAGCTGGAAGGCAGAAAGAAGCATCCGTCTTACCACTGTCTTCTCCACCCAGCAGCATGATGAATGTTGAGTATTTCGTGGTTAAACAAAGGATTCCTATTCACTTGAAGAGTAAGAGTCCTACATTATAGGCTGGCATATGAGTTTTCTATTACTGTTGTAACAATTTACCACAGGCCTAGAGATTTAACACAAATTTATCACACTAAATATTTGTGGTACACAAGGAGTGATCAAAGTACAGTTAATGTTTAAAACTCACAGCAAGAGACATTACCAGTAGTCCTAGTCAGAATGCCCTGCCTTGAACACACATTGTTATTTTTGCCACTTTCTGAAGCAATTCTAGACAGAAAGGCAGGCCTTTGCAATTATTACAGTGTGTCCTCATCAATCTTCATCACCGGATTTGGCATCGTGCAACTTCTGCCTTTACTCCACTCAGAATGATTATCAAAGGTGAAGGTTTTGGATGGATTGTGGACATGAAAGCAGACACGACTGAGCTCAACTAGACAGAAAAGACTTCCAGAGCTGCTTCAGAAAACTGACAAGAATGATGCAGTACATATGTTCAAAATGACGGGGAATATTTTGAGGGAGATGAACAGCACTGTCTTTTACTTTAATAAAATTTAAACCTAAGTTTTGATCACACCTCATACATTCATTGCTTTTTACAATTACCTACTAACCTCACTTCAAAACTGTCCACCATTTCTAGCTATGCTTGTCTCTATACTTTTTTTTCTTTTGCTTGAAATTCTGTTCTCCTGCCCCCTCTACCTCTGCACGCCTTTGCTTCTTGGCAGTCACCTGTTTCATCACGTCCCTACCAGCCTAGCTTGAAGCACCTGTGGTACGTGCATCACTGTCCATTAAGTGGCTTGTACCACTAGTGGTATACACTGATCACTTTTATTGGTCTTTTTTTTACTAATGAAATAAAAAACTACTTGATGGGACATTCATACATGTACCAGTGGCTCAGATTACCCAGCAGCAAGACATAAATTATAGCCTCACTGTGAATGTGTTAAGAGTCCAATTCCCATCTAGCAGGGTGGTGAAGCCCACCCCACTTCTCCTACCCCTTTTGCTTCCAGATAGTGTGCACACTTCTGCAGATAAACACCACAAAGCACTCAGGAGCAGAGAGTCTTGCTTGCACATGCCAATGTGTGAGCTTTGGAACAAAGCACCATTAGATGCAATAATTAGGAGGCTTTTGGAAGTGTCAGAGGAGTTGTAGCAATATACCTAATTTCCATAGTTGCAAACTGGGTGATAAAGTAGAGAAAGAACACTTCCTTAGTAAAGGAACTAAGAGCCAAGTTAGTTTAACAAGCAAAGCAAGCTTAAAGATGCACATGTTCTGGACTAGTGATGGTGAACCTTTCAGACAGTGAGTGCCTAAGCTGCAACCCAAATCCCATTTATTTATCACTAAATGCAAACACCTCAATTAAACCTGAATACTGAGGTTTAAAAAAATATACTCGTGCTTATGGCTCTGCATGCCCACTGCACACACATGCCATACATTTACCACCACTGTTCTAGACCAAGATTAAGCAATCAACAGAAAATTTTGGGAGGAAAAGGGGGCAAAAAAGGAAAGAACCATTACTGTAAAACCAGACTAGAAACTACAAGGTCAGCTCCACACAAAAAGCATAATTATGTACAGCAAACACACTAATAAAATTTTGAAAACAGCACATATATAATTGTATATAACGTGTACAGTCATATATGCAGTTAAACACTGTTATTAATGCCGGATGTCAGGAAAAGGTTGGTTACAAAAGCCAAACCCACATATTGGTGTCTCTTCTTGAATCAACCTGCTTTGATGCAGAATCAGTGTCCCACATCATCTTAGGGTATAAATAATCCAAAAGATCAAGTAATCTAAAACGTCATTTACAACTGGAAAAGAAACAGCTATCTGGGATATGGGATATGGGCTTGCATGGCAATGCATGTCTATAATTGCAGCACTCTGGGACAAGAGGATCAAAGTTTTGAGTCCAGCCTAGGAAACTTAAGGATTTAGCAAGATTCTGTCTCAAAATAAAAAATAAAAGGGCCTGAGCTGGGTGCAGTTTAGTGCAAAGGCCCCAGGCTCGGTCCCACTATAGGGAAGGGGAATGTAAGTGAATGTTACCCATACAGTTCAGTGTTACCCCGCATTCCCTCACCGGTAAGGCAGTCTTATCCCCTGTGCAGAATTCTCAGGAATGCGTTCAATGCACTGTCTGATGTGTTGTCAGTCCCTATATAAGCATTTGTGACTAGTGTTCATTCCAATTGTCCCTTCAACATGCCCCATGAAAGGAACTATTTTTAAAATGTGCCAAGTCCTCCCAAGTTTCATAGGAAACTATACAGAGGTATTAGGCAGGCATATGACTCAGCAGTCACATCTAAGTTTTAAATTCAAAGATTTTCTTTTCCATGAATTCCTACCATCAACTTGTGAGGCGGCATAATGCAGAGCTTCTGCAGTTGTTAAATATGCTGCCACCTACTGGTGAGCTTACACCAGCTCACGCATTAAGTACTTTTTTGAGTTTTAGAACTTTTGTGGGGGGGGGGGGTACCGGGGATTGAACTCACGACCTTGCGCTTGCCAGGCAGGCGCTTAAGCCACTAAGCTAAATCCCTGGCCCAACTTTTGAGTTTTTAACAAGGTAATTTTTGTCATCATTAGTCCATGCTTTAAAAAAAAAAAAAAAAACACATTAAGTGTGGCTTTTCTTACTTAAAAACAAAGGTGGCTACCAGAAACTATAATCTTAAAAACTCTATTCTTAAATTTTATTAACATTTTAATGCAAAGTATTTCTTGGTGAAATCTGCATTACAAATGGCTCGCTAGATTCATAAAAAGCAAACAGTTGCTGGTGGGTTGCCTCTGGGGCCAGGACTGGGGAGCAGGAGTTGAGAGATAACTTCACTTATAATGCATATACAAGTTTGACACGTGATGAAATTACCAATTTTTTTTTTTTGGTAAACTGTTTAAATACATACCAAGATCTTTCTACAGGTCATGAATGAAAAACTCCAGCACTGTATGGAACTAACAGATCTAATGCGGAATCACCTGAATGAAAAGCGAGCACTCCGCCTGGAGTGGATGATCGTCATTCTCATTACCATAGAGGTGAGTATGAACACTGTACTGCAGTCATTTATCACCTCTTTACAAAGAAAGGCATGGGATGACAAAGACAACTTGAGATACAAAATCACAGCCAGAAAGAGGATGTTCCAGTCACTGTCTGCTTCCCCAGAGGTGTATTTTCACTTCACACATATTTTGGGGAAATTAAAAAATACTAACACAAATAACTTACATACGGTCTTGAACTTTTTTAAAAAGCCAAGTAACTGTATCTAACCATTCATTAAATGTAATTTTTTAAAGGTTCCACATTTTAGATACCATATTAATTCTAGCTGTAAATCACATGCAGCCCAACAGCCCATCAAGTAGCTGTGCATGAGGTTTGCAGCTCATTAATAATCTTGGAAGTCGGTTCATCTGTAATACTAATTTCTTTGCCATGAAATTAATAGTTCTTTTTATCATCCTAAGGTAATGTTTGAGCTGGGACGAGTATTTTTCTAAACATGTGATAACCAAATGTGTCACTGCAGAAGATGTTCAACTTCTACAATCAAAATTAAATGTTCTCTGTTGTGTAACCTCATGTTTACTATGTATTTAATTTTTTTAAGCCAAGAAGTATATGTAATGGTCTTTTTCAGCTCCTAGTTAAATAAAAATTATAAAGAATCTAAAAGTTTGGGTCTGTATCACTGATAGTTGTGAAGTAAAATGTTTATTTCAGGTGAGGAACTTTGGATAACCTGTCTAGGAAACCTAGACAAAGGTTATATCTTAACATCAAAAGCCTTAAGATTTTGGACACTAATGCTTAACCTCCCACCTCCCCTATGGAAACCCAGTGTTGGCCCTGGCTAAAAGAACCACACAGGAACTCAGGAGTATTGAAATCAATATATGCAATGTCAAGGCAGGCTTTTGACAGCAGCAATAAATTTTATCTTCCTACCTACTTTAGATGGCGTAATGTATGACTGTTCACTGGCACTTTTATTAATCCATAGTTTACCTTTTGACTACCAAGTCCGTCCCATTATTTTCCCCAGAGATGTATTTGTTTTCATTTCACACATATTTTGGGGAAAGTAAAAAATGTTAATACAAATGCTTTAACATACATTCCTACCATCTTGATCTTTTTTTAAAAAAAAAAACCGTTTTAATTTTTATCTCTAAATCTCTTTGCCCCATTAATCCTCACCAGGATAAGCTGCACATCCCTTTTCCATTATTATCCACAGTAGTACTTTGTTCCAAAATAGGTGCTGCCACTTTACACCTTAACTGCTGCACAGTAGTACTCCAAGAGAATACATTTGTCTATACCTTTACTGACAGCCAGGTACTTGCTGTAACAGTGCTTAAATGAACATCTAGTATCCTTCTCAGTAGTGTGAATAGATGTTTTTTTACCTGAGGTACCAAAAACTCCCCAAGGAGGATGTAAGGAATAGTTGAAGAACTGCTTTTAGATCATGTTCCATGTCATTTCCTAACATGTGCATCCCTATGTACACAAATGCCTGCATCAGTGGGTCAAGCCTGTTCTCCTATCCCATTTTTCCTCTCACTTTACATTCTCTTACCTACCCCCCAGAACTTTGTTTACTATACTTAGGTCTTTAAATGTTCTTAAAAACCCGAGAAGCCATACCCTGAAGGCAACTTAAAAGACTGTTCAATTAAAAGCAACTCCTTGAGTCAAGGCCATTAGATTGTCCATCCATAAAGCAGTGTATTTCTAATAAAATCATACACCAAGTACAAGTGAACATGTATAATTTGCTGTATATGTGAAATAACAATTTGTTTTGTATTACTGGGAACAGAACACTGAGACTTGCAGAAGCAAGCTATATGTTCACCACTCAGCTACATCCCAGCCCCTTATTCTAAGACAGGACCATTCACTAAGTTACCTAGACTGGCTTCAAATTTGCTGTCCTCCCCGCCTCAGTCTCCCAAGTAACTGGGGTCACTGGTGTGTGCTACCAATTTTAATCATCCAGAGAAACCATAAGCATCTGGTGCATTACGGCTACACAGCAAATGTAAACTGTTTCAATTTGTATACAAATATACTGCAAAGAATGAAATAATCAAAAGTACATTTTCATAAACATTTATTATATAAGAGCAAGGTTTTTCGGGGAAAATTGACACAAATACAGTGCAAAGAAAAAGGAAGAATACTAATTTTGAATATATTTAAGTAGACCATGATGGACATCAATTCATTATGGTACTGCATTCCACTAAATACAGACTTAAGAGGTGCTTTAACAACTTGTTAGGTATCGGCATATCATTACATTGGAAATTACATTTTTCAAGTATTTTATTAAGATCTTCAAATTGAAATTCACAGGAAGTTTTTTAGATTTATTTAGAAAACAATCAAAAAATACTCAGCATCACCATCTCTGACCAAAATCACCAAGAAATTATACCAGAGTATTTGAAGCCTAAGGTGTGTACACTTGCTCAGAAAGCTCTCCCCCAAAGTGGAGTCAAATGAGCATCATACAAGACAACTCAATGGTTAAGACCAGTCTAGGTTGCAATTCTTGCTTTATGACCATTAAGTGACTGAATTTCTAGACCTTAGTTTTGTCATCTGTAAAATGAGCTTAATGATACAGACAAGGCTGCTATGAGTTTAGTGGAATATGTGAAGTTATGAGAGTGTTAATCATTACTGCGATCCATCTAAGTAAAATTTCCTGTATGATTCTGCAATTTGGAAGCTGAACCAAACTTCCTCTTTGAATCTTTTAAGTAACTTCATGTCTAAGACTTAACAAGATACATGTTACTGAATCCTCCACCTTGGAGCAGTTCACTTAAATATAAAACAGTATTTCCATGGTTTAAAATGTGTAGGCTCTTCAGTGCAAGCTCAAAAAGGCCTTTTAAAACTACACATTATACAAATACCAGGCAGCTGCCTTCTGAGGTCCCATTTTGGATAACCACAGCAGCCAAAGGAGATTATTTTTATATATGTAAGTCAATGCAAGGCAAGCATGGTGGTGCACGCCTGTAATCTCAAGCACTCGAGAGACAGAGGCAGGAGGACTGTCTGAAGTTTGAGGCCAGACTGCACTGTAACACAGCCAGACCCTGTCTCATAAACAAAACAATGCAAGCCAGAGGCAGGAACACCACAAATTCTAGCCCAGCCCCAGCAACACAGAGACTTAAGAAAGACCGTATATCTCAAAAAAGGGTCCAGTACAAAAAGCCCTGGGTTCAACCCCCACTACTACCGACCACTAAAAAAAAATCCTAGGGGCTGGGGATGTAGCTCAGTGGCATGAATGCCTGCCTAGCAAGCACTAGGTCATGAGTTCGATTCCTGGTGCCAAAAAAACCCCTAGTTTTATCATTTTTTAGTTCATATGTTCAGCTATTTTCAGTTACTGTCTTTCTGCCACTTTAAAGTAGTTTCCAATGTACTGTCGTTAGGCAAACTGTCTCCACAAACACAGACTGTCCACACCACACATCCCCTACCAAATCAGAAGCTCTGAGGCTACAGCTGGGAAATCAGGTTTCTTAGAATTCTCTAAGAGACTCTTAGGCTTACCAAAGTCTGAGAACCTAACTTAAGGGCACACTGATTTTCACGTGGTTATACAGGTTTTACATGATTCCTGAGTACCTCTTGCTTCCCAGCTTCTAAATCTCAAGGGACTCAGTAGACCTTTCTTTCTTAAATCCTGCTCTACAAAGTGTATTTGCTGGGAGACACTGATAAGGACAAGAAGCAGTTTCCCAAATACTTCCAATCTGAGGTATTCACCATACGCTCTTCACAAGTTCTGAACTGCCTTTTCTAGGGAAAATATAAGGTCACTATTCTAAACACCCTTTCCTCACAAGAGGATTAACAAAACAATTTTAAAATTTGCACTCCCTCTACACATTATAAAACACAGATTTAAATGACTTTTTAAAAAATTCAATGTTTCAATATTTCCTAGATTGTTACAGTACAGTAACCTGGGAAGCCCAGCATGGTGGCCCCTACCTGTAGTCCCCTACCTGTAGTCCCAGCACTTGGAAGGCTGAGACAGAAGGATCACCTGGACTACATTTGGTAGTGAGTTCAAGGACGGCCTAAACCACATAGTGAGACTACCTCAAAAAAATAAAATAACCTGGAAACTTTGGAGCACTGTAAAAACTCAGATAATTCATATTTTCATTCGTTTCAACCAAAATGAGAAGTTCTTGCTTTCATTAGTGTAATGAAGGAAATGCAAGACAGGTCAACAACTGATTTTCCATGTAATCTGCTAATTTACACAGATATTCAGTAAGTGAATCTATGACAGGTAACTTGAAAAGTTAGGAAAAAGAACCAGGTGTGGTGGCAGGCCTATCCTAGCAGACAAAGGAAGATCACCTGAATCCAGTTGTTTTGACACCAGCCTGAGCAACAGTGGATACACCATCACAAAAATAGGAGCGTGACAGACTACACTACTGAAAACTAGAGGTTTAGACATTACTATCTGAATTTTGACACTCAAAAGACTAACACATTTTCATTAAGTATAAACACAATTTTTCACTCAGCTTCTAATTTGCTTACGTTAACAAATTTTTAAAATACTGCTAATATAAAAAGATGGATTAAACTGCTTCTTGGATCTATCAACAAAGAATTAGAGATCAGCAAATTAAACAAAATCAGTGATGTAATTCCACTCAAATCTAAACTACTTACCACAAAATCATAAATTCAAGATGCTGATCTTAATCTAAAAGGCCTTGTGTAGTACCTTCTCATTACCTGAGAGATTCTCGCTTCAAGCACCCCGATAGCAATTAAGATTAGTTGAAATACTTAGCCAGTGGCTCACCATTCAAACTTGATGAGCTGGACTCCTCTAATTTTGTTTGTCCCTTTTCAGAGTGACCATTTTGGGTTTGGGTCTGCCAAGACTGGGAGTGTTTCTGGGCAAACCAGGATTGGTAACCGATTTTCAAATTTCATTTTAGATGCTGATTTCACTACAGCACTTTGCTGCAACTCGAGACTTTTTTTTTTGGGGGGGGGGGGTCTTTTTGAGACAGCCTCACTATGCAGTTCAGGCTAGCCTTCAGCTCACTTTGTAGCCCAGGCTGGTCTCAAACTTACAATGATCCTCCTGCCTCAGCCTCCCAAGTGCTGGGATTACAGACATGAGCCACCACACCCAACTCCACACTTTTAATATGAATTGGTTACTAATATCATAGCCTCTCTTACCAATAACCAATCATTTTCATAAGTAAAAGCACGCTGATGCCACACATGGTGATGCATGCCCATAATCCCAACCCTCTGGGAGATATATGCAGGATTCCAAGTTCTACCCTAGTGAGAGACCCTGTCTAAAAACATAAAAAGGGTCAGGGACATAACTTAGTGAGAAGGCCCAGGGTTCAATCCCCAATACGATAAAAATGGGGAGGGGGTTCCAAAAGCAAAAGGGGATGTTGATGTTGTACACAGTTATTAGGGGAAGTTCAGATGTTCAACATACAGTGGGGTCAGGCCCCAAGAAACTCATCATAAATTAAAAAGTCAAAATGCATTTAACCTGCATGCACCTTGAGACTATACTCTTAAGTGAAATCAATTGGACAGACGTGTGTAAATACTGCATTGTTTCTCTGGTGTGGGAAACCGAAGTGTAAATAAGGACCAAAATGTATATTAGGTATAGGAAGAAAATGTTCAATGGGGAGGGAAATAAAAGGAGGGGAGGTTGAGTGAAAGAAGGAGAAAGTTTTAAAAAAAAAATAGAAACAAAGTTTCTGTAAATGGGGAGAAGGAAGGGTTGAAGGGAAGGCAGGAGAATGGGGAAAAAATCAAGGTATATCATGTACAGGTACAAATTCTCTATGATGAATGTGATCATTATGTATCTCTAAAATGTACTGATACAATGATTGGAAAATGCGTTTAATTTGCTTAACCTGCCAAACAGCATAGCCTAGCAACACAGGACCTTAGAATAACAACTGTTCACCCCTATGACTGCCCAGCTCATTCTCACTTTGAAAAGATCATGATACAATATAACCCCAGCCCAGGAAAAGGACCACATTCAAAATCTGAAGTGCGGTTTCATTCTGAGAAGAATTCTTGTGTAAAAAATCACAGTAAAGTCAAGGGTCACCCATCATTCACCCCTATAAATCTAATCATTTAGACCTGGCACAGTGGCACATGCCCGTAATCCCCACACTTTGGAAGGCTAAATAAGGGCAAGAAGCAATTTAAGTTACCCTAGCAAGTGACCAGCCTGGGCAATTTAAGTAACCTAGCAAGACTGTCTCAAACTTTTAAAAAATAAAGAAAAGGGTTAGGAATGTAGCTCTGTGTGAGAGCCCTGGGTTCAATCCCCAGTATCCCCCTCCCCATCAGCTATCAGAGTGGGGAGCATCAATGGCAAAACGCTTGATTGGCCAGCATGTATCCACCCATGAGTTCAATCTCCAAAATAAAGGCAGGGAAAAACATCATTCTCAAGTGGAAATGGGAAAAAAGGGATGGGGGGGTTGTTAAAAAATGAATTAAGATGCGTTATACACATGTACCAACTTCTCACAAGGAATGTAACCATTACATAATGCAAACATATACTAATAGAAAAACTGAATAAAGGAAACAGTTGTGAACTATTAATACTTTTAACAACTTCAATGAATTTCACTCAACTAGGCAGAATACGTGTAGTCAGCCTAAAAAGGTTGCAAACTGTGTAATTTTACTTATATGCTGTAAAATTCAAAACTTACATAAGAGTCCAAAGAAGTCAAAGTCAATTTTACTATGTAATTCTAAATTATTTTAAAATTACTGTCATCTCAAAAATGTATTTGTGATACTATAATTTTGCTAAGACCCTTTACACTATTTTATACTCATGCAATCCTGGAAGACTTTGGGAAAGGAGCAAATGGGTATTAAATCCAGCACTTTCACACTGAGCTACATCCTCAACCTTTTTTAAAAAATACTTTATTTTGAATCAAGGCCTCACTAAATTGCTAAGTCCCCCAGGCTGGTCTCAAACTTAAAATCTTTCTGCCTCAGCCTCCCACTGAGATTCCAGCCATGTATCAACAGGTCTAGCTTAAGCCTACATTTTTGAACATTACAGTATAGTATACTGACTCCTCTCTGTTCGTGAATACCACAATCACCATCATCTCTCCCAATAATAGTGTAAGGGTGCTACTAAATTCCTTTATTCTAATCCTAAAACACAGTATAGATAATGTGGTAATATGCAAATAAACACAACAGGACTCCAGAGCAGCCCTGTCCAACAAAATTTTCTGCAATACAAAGATTCTAAAGTATGTTCAATATGGTAGCCTGGTAACCTCTAGTGGCTTGAGGTTACTATGACCTTAATCTACACAGCCACATGCAGCTAGTTAGCTGGTGCCCTATACCACACAGTCCTGGAGATAGGACACAAATGTACATGTCACAGAAACAAGTAACTGATTAAATTACAATGGTAACTCAGCAACAACAAAAGGAAAAACAACTCAAGGTTTTAATGAATAAATCTAAGAAATGCTCAACCCTTCAACATCTCATCAAAGTCTTTCTTTTTTGGGGGGAAGGGGGGGACAGGACAGGGTCTCACTATGCACTTCAGGCTGATCTTGAACTATGTAGCCCAGGCTGGCCTTGAAAATGCAGTAATGTTCCTGCCTCAGCCTCCTGAGCGCTAGGATCACAGGCGAGTGTACACCCAGCCACAGCCAAAAAGCCTACCTTTGAAAGGCCAGTTTAAAGATCAACTTCATCTTCTTTCCACACTACAGAGAACTTTACCCACCTGTAAAATGAAGCCACCTGTATGTCAACCACCTCCTATTTTTCTCCCCTACTGCACTGTGACCAGCTTGAGTCAGTTCTTATGCACATAATACACCACAGCACCTACCAACTAAAACCTGAGGCCTGCTATAATGATCATTTTTTCATTCTATCCTGAGAAAAATTATCTCAGGCTCTTCTACAAATTCAACTCAATAGTGCCAACTCTAAGTACCATCAGTGCCCAAAAATTTGTTCAACTTTACAATGGGGTGAGGGGTAAAAGAAAAGTAACCAATGTTAAGTGTATACAGACAGCACTTTGAGTAAAAATAACTGTCAGAATCATGATGATCACAAGCGTCTGACTTTTAGTGTGTAACTATTATCCTCCAAGAGTCTGCAGACTGAAAGATTGAAAACCACAGTACTATAACCTCTTAGGAAAGATTAAAAAAAAATTCTCCAGCCAATTTTCCCATCTTTATCAGCAGAAAGAGTATTCAAGACAAGGCAGAGAAAACTTGTGAAACCTTTCTATACTAAATGGCCACGGTCCAGTTAATTGAGTCTACTTCTCAAGTTTAAGGTTAAAAGAGTTGACATCATTCCGCTCTCTTGGAAGGCATTTACTGTGTGGCTTACTAAAGCTGCAAGGAGAGGGAGATCCCACTTTGGTAAAGGAGAACAGGGAACAGGGAAAGTCCATAAACAAACACTTTCAATTTATTTTGTATTTTTAAAAAAATACTCTTTACATTAAAAAAAAAAAAAAGAGTAAGACTACACACAGCAGGAGGGCCAGGGTTATAGCTTAGTGAGGCATAATACCTGCCTAGCAAGTGTGAGGTCCTGAGTTCAACTTCCTATACAAAAAAAAAAAAATTTTAGATATGGGGGGGACTAATTACTAAGATAATTACCTATAGACTGAGTTAGCAATGTATCTGGTTCAATTTGAATTCATCCATAGAACAGAAAAATATAGAATTTAGATAGCTATTAAAATATGACCATAGAACTGGGCATGGTGGCACCTGCCTAAAATCCCAGCACTTGGGAGGCTGAGGCAGATGGACTGTTGCACAGAGAACAGTCTGGGTTACAAAGTGAGCTCAGAGCCAGCCTGAACTGCATAGTGAGACCCTGTCTCAAAAAGACCCAACCCAAAATGTCTATAAATTCTTGGATACTGCTCCCCGTAAGAGATGGAGCTAAATTTCTATCTCCTGGTGGTGTGGTATTCAGGCTGGACTCAGGCTTTGCCTTCGGTATGTCAGGGAATTAATGATCCTGTGTGGCTTCCTCTTTGCTCTCACTTGGTTTACTTACTTCAGGAGAAGTAGACTACCACCATCTTGTAAAGATACGCACTCTGCCTCAAAACAAAAAAAAAAAAGGAGAGAGAGAGAGACAGACACACAAAGAAAGGGTAAGGAAAGGCAAAGAGCAGGAAAAAAATGTATGCCTATAGGAACTACACCAGATTTAAAACAAAAAGCACCTTAAAGCACAGGGAATTCCATGAGGGACTATGATCTCAGTAATCGCCAGCCATTGAACAAGCATTTTGTGGGGACCAGGGATTTAAACCTCTGCTGTTCAAGCACTTGCTTGGTAAGTACAAGGTCACTGAGTTGGATCCCAGTACCAAAATAAATAAATAAATAATTATAAACAAGCATTTTCTGTAAAATTTATGACTAAACCAACGAAAAGACACTCTCAAAATACATGTTTTCTGATGTACATGTTAAGCTTCATACAAAACACAAAGCGCATATAGTACCTGCCCTACACTTTGCAGTTCAACACGTAAAAATATGCCATTTTCCTAACTTAAGTTACTGAACAGACTCTCTTCATAGAATTTAGTGAAAAACCTGCTCTGACCTCTCCACTTATTATTTCCTATTACTTTTCTTATCAACGTTAAAGGAAATTTTATCTTCATCCTGACCACACACCCCACAACTCTTCACCAAACTAAGGAGGAAAAAAAGCTAAGTACAGAACTATTGTTTTCTATCCACTGTTCAAGTCTCATGGAACTACCCTCAACCAAACAAGTGCATATGTTTAGGGTTTTCTTCTTTTTTTATCTAAGAACATACATCAAACCTTTCAGCAACACAAAACTTTGCAAAGTATCTTTTCATAACTTTTTTGATGAATTCTCAGATTATCTGCTTGCACTGTGATTTCCTTTGAAGTAAAATGTGTTAAACTATTTTTGAACTCCTAGCTTGCCATATACATTTTCAAGACACCAAAATAAAACTGGTACATGAACATCAAAAAGTGACTTAACTTCGGGTTTTTATTACTTATTCAGAGTATCTGTGCGTTTCTCTAAGCAAGTCTTATTAGAGAAGTGTAGCTGCCTTTGGCCCTATCCTGACTTTCAGCCTTTCTCTACAACAGTTGATTTCTCCCCAACCTTTACAGAGAAAATTTATACAGCTCTTCTTATAATGCTACAGCTTAATGACAGTGACCAAAAATCCAAATAATCTGATACTTGGCAGACGTCAAGTACACCTGCTTACACCTTGAGAATCAGCAACAAAGCAAACTAGTTCTAAATCCACAAGCAGATAAGCACACCTGTAATTCCAGCAGGTGAGTGGCTGAGGCACAAAGAGGACCAGGCGTTCAAGGCCAATCTGGGGAATATAGTGAGTTCAAAGTCAGCTACAAAAAAAATTTCTTTAAATCCAAAGCAGCATCTTTTATGAAGAACAGGATATTACTCTTAACAAGCTGGTTCTTTAGAATAAAACTTTAGTTCTGGGCTTACCCTTGTATTTCTTCTACAAGCCTATATACAATAGAATATTGGGAAACTAATCTAAAAAATAAAATTATTTTGTCTCAGGGCCAATTGCTCTAAATACATAGACAAGTTTCTACTCAGTGCCTTCATTCTAAAACTTCAGGTCTGCTCACATTTCTTCGTAGTTTCTCTTAAATCAGTTCATTCTTCACACAAGTACTCTAATTGAAAAGTGTTTGGAATCATGGTCCAAAAAGAGGACCTAAGCTAACTATGATTCTCTTCAGAACAATCAAAATAATTTGTTTTCCTAATAAGAAACAGAAGCCACTCCAAGGAACCTTCATGCGAGTAGTTGAAGGCCAACTTTGATGTTTTAGTGACAGCACACTAGAATATTTACTCAGGGTCAGAATCTGGTAGACGTTTAACCACTCAAGTCATTTATCTAGCTCATCAAAGAACAAGAAAGTTCAAGGCAGGTATACACTGAATCTATTATTCACTTAGGGGTCATGAAAGTTACATAGCTTACTTTGCCTTCAAAATAGAAATTAGTCATCAGCAGGGGTGGCTACAACTGGATGGTTAAAGATTTTTAGGAGACACTGTATTAAACTTCCAAAAATGCATGCCTTATATGTTTTGTAAACGGTGTCAGGGCCTGGTTAGGTAAACGAAAATAGATTAGACAAGGTACTTATAAACAGGTTACAGTACTTATAAACCAAGAGTAACCTGGAAACTGCTTCCTCCATTTCCTTACAAATCAATCATTATCCTTTCTTAAGTCATCAAATCCTACACATGTTGGGGCTTAGAGGTACACCAGCACTCAAGAAGGCTGAGGCAGGATGAATTCAAGTTGGAACCCAGCATCTTAAAGAGACCCCTATTTTACAATTTAAAAACTTTTGCCGGGCGTGGTGGCACACAATTCCAGCACTTGGGGTGGAGGCAGAAGCATCATCATATGAGTTTGAGGCTAGCCTGGGCTACATGAGTTCAAGGCCAACCTGTAGTATATAGTGAGACCCTGCCTCAAAAAATGTTTTTTAGTTTTTATTAGGGCTGAGGACGTAACCCAAAGGGCCTGGGTTCAACCCCCACTACCACCAAAAACAAAACCAAAATCCTAGATAGAAAAACATAGAAATCATGAAACCCCCTCATCAAATACAAATTTCTACTTCTAAAGGAAACATAGAAATTCTACCAGAATGTCAACAACAAAGAACTTAAGATGTTAAGAATGATCATAGGGAATACCTAACTCCCCTACCATGTTACCATATTTCAAGACCTTTAAATCTAATGTGACAATTCTGGAATCCGCTCTGCTAACACCTAAAGGCCAAAACTTTTCTCAACCATGAGCTCTGAATTATGTGCACCAATGCTTCATAAACGAAAATCCAATTACTAAATAACCATCACACTGAAGCATAACACCACACTCAATTCGTGTATAAACTCCTTTACCCTCTCCACGGAAAGCACACGGGTCCTACTTCAGGTCTCTCAATAACCCACTATGGCCAGAAAGACATCAGTGAACCACAGCAGTTCCCCGGTTCCACCTTCCACTCCGTGAATACCAAAACTTAAAAGTCACAGAGGGAAGACGTTAAAGGGACAAAAGGTGGAGACCCGAGGGAAGACGTTAAAGGGACAAAAAGTGGAGACCCGAGGGCTGTCAAACAACAGCTGGCCCAAGGACTCGAGCTGCTCTCCATCCGTACCCCGAGCTCGGGGAGGATCCGTCCTACCTAAAGCGCTATGTAAACACAAGGCTTGTGACTCAAGCCTCCAGCCCGGGCGCTGCAGCGAAGTTTCCTCGCCGCGGCCGCACATGGCGCGCAGAAGTTCGGCTGGAGCCGCGGCGGGCGGGTGGGCGCGGCGGCGCAGGGAGAGCGGCGGGCGGCGACGGCGGCGGCGGAGCAGCAGGAGGCGGAGGCGGAGGCGGGGAGCGGAGGGGGAGGGGAGCGGCTGGGGGGCGGAGGGGCTCTTGCCGCCACTGCTCTCTCGCCGCCTCTTCCCCCCGGCGGGAGCCGCTCGCAGCCTCTTTGCAATAGTCGCTCCGCTCTCCCGGTCATGTGACCTTAACGTAACCGGACAGGAAAAGCCCCGCCGCCGCCGCCGCCGCCGCGCCGGAGACACCGACCGCGGCGGCAGAGGCAGCAGCAGCGAGCAGAGGCGGCGGCGGCGGCGGCTGGGAGGACAGCACGGCCGAGGCGCCCCGCGCCGCCTCCTCACACGCCGCCGCGGCGGCCTCGGCGACAGGTAAGCGCCCGCCGTCGCCCTCCGGGGCCGGTGCCCACGTGCCGCCCCCGGCCCGGGCCCCGGGGTTGGGGGGCGGGGGCCACCGGCCGCGCAAACGGTTCCGGCCGCGGCGTTGGCAACAAAGGCGAGGCGCGACCCGGCCCGGGCCTCAGCAAAGGCAGGCGGAGGACCCGGCCCCACGCCCCGGTCTGGGAGGCGAGGGCTGGGGTGCCCCGGGGGGCGGGGGTGGGGGCGGCCGCGCCTGGCGCCGGCTCTGGCCGCCTGACAAAACCACCCCCGGAGCCAGGCGGCGGCGAGGCGCGGTGCGGCGCGGCGCCTCCATCCGGGGCTTTGCGCGGGGGGAGGGAGGAGGAAGGGGAGGGGGCGATTCACGTTCCGTTCCCCGCCGCCGGTCCCTCCCTTCCCGCCGTGGCGGCCGGCGAGCGTCCCGCGCTGGAGCCCAAGAGGCGGGCCCGTCAGGTGCGTAGTCCTCCGACCGACGCCCCAGGGCCGCCGCCGCTGCCGCTCCTCCTTCAGCGGCAAGGCCGCGACCTGCGGAAGTGGGTTTGGGGGAGGGGAGCGAGGGAGGAGGGGGAGGGGAGGGATCCGGTCCGACCGGAGCAGGCCCGGCCTCTCTGGCGCTTCTCCCAGCTGCAGCGGCTCCTACAGCTGCTGCCGCTACGGCTGCGGCTCCGCCTCCCCGCTCGCGGGCGGGGGCGCGCACGCGCGCTTCCGGCTTCCTCGGGTCTCGCGCTGTCTGCGGCTCTCGCGCGCGCTCATCCTCTCTCCCTGGCTGGGCCACCCGCTCCCCCGCCCTCGGCGCCGGGGCTGTGGCGCCGGCCGGGACGTTGCGCACGGCGTAGGCGTCGGCACTGTGTTAAACTCTGAGCGCGCACACGCACGGACAAGGCTAAGGGAGGCGGCGAGGCCGGGGTGCGTCCCCCCGCCCTTCCTCTCAGCTGTGGGGGCGGGACCCGGGAACCTCGGCCCCGCCTCCAGACAGGCGCCCGCCCCAGGGGGCGGGGTGGGGCTGGCGGCCATTGGGCGGCTGCGGGCGGCCGGGCTTCCGCTCGCTTGCGAGCTCCGCCGGGTGTGAGGTCGCGCTGCCCGCGGCTGCGCGGTAACTGCGGCTGGCTCGGGGACGTTTCCAGCTGATGGTTCTCTCGTTGAAGCTAAACCCCCAACTCATGAATGTTTTAAGTGAGGTTGCGGAGAGAGATGAAATTATTAAAGCCAAAGCTACCTAGGAAGCAGTTTTTTTGTCGCTTTAGTTGATCGCGAATTAAAAAGCCTGTTAAGTAGAAAGCAAGGGTGGCAGAGCCGCAAAGTGATAGGGCGAAGCGAAAATAGTTGCTGTTGCGCCCTGGATGCGAGGACTTCCGCCCGACTGCAGAAACTCCTGTTTACACCTGCCTCAGGGAAATAACCTGAGCTTTTCTTCTCCCACCCGTCCGCATTTTCATTTGCTCTTTCATCAGACAATGGCCCCCTTAGGGTATATAGATAGGGGTTCTATTCATTTTCATGGGTTGTTTGCGCAAAGAAATGCAAAGAGGTCGGAATTTCGGGCTCGCATAGCTCCAGGGTGGTCTGGATTTGCTTAAGCCGGCTGCTCCGTCCTGTCGGTGCGTACGCTAAGGTCCCAGAACAAGCCTGAAGTTGTATTTATAAAATTAGACCTAAGCTACCTTAATCCTAATTTCTTTATTATAAACCGAAAATAACAAGTAAAGAAGGGGATTTATTTTTGTTCTTGCATTCTGCATAACTTTGCATGTCCAGGATGTTTGTAAACTGTTAAGAAAGATAATTTTTAAGAAAAATTTATTACTAATAATAAGTCACATTAAACTGGACACTTGTTTAATAAACTTAAGGTTTATGCGTTTCAAGCCAAAGAATTGGCATATTACCGACATAGTATCTGAAAATGCAAGAAGTGATACTAAAAGTCAACAGTGGAGTCGCTTTCTAATGAGTGATACATTAGCCACTCTAAAACTGTCCTGCAGCCCACCAGCTTATTTTCCAGTTGGAAAACTGCCATTCAAAATGGGTGTAAATAAATTAGTGCATACTCTTCCAGTGCACCCTAAACGTGATTTAAACGGAAATAAAGGCGCCAGGGTCTTCTTTTTTTTTTTAATCTTAAAGATTAATACGAACTTTGCACTGGCCTCCAAAGTTTGCACTTTTCAAAGATCACCCCTAAGGAGGTACTCCCAAGTTACCCTAGATTTCACATACCCACTGCGGGTCCCAGAGGAAGGAAGTGTGCTTTCCCCAGTTGGAGGGTTTCCAAAAGAGAAGAGGGAGGAAACACCTCAGGCTAAGATGTGACATTGAACCTGCTTAGATATTGAGGACTCTCCTGCTGTCTTGTACTGTCTTTGGTGCTATATCTCTAACCCTGTTCCTCGTGAGAATTTTGCAAAATGGGGCAAATAGTTTGGGGCAAGACTGGCCCAAGAGACAGTGGAAAAATCGTGGATCTGCTGGAGCTTTTAACATAGATTCAGAATGCACCAGGTAAAAGGACAGCATCACCTTTCCTGTTTCCTTGTGTTTTTTGTGTTTCCAAACACAACTCACAAATTAAAAGCAAATGAATTTTTTCTTGCCTGAAAGGAAAAAAGTGTTAGAAGCATTAGATCCAGAATGTTTTAAAAACCTTTATTATGCTCAGATTGTAATTTTTATTAACAAATTATAGTTGAAATTAAAGTACTTCTAACTGGTTGTGAATAATATTTTATTAGGATTTTGACAATTCCACTGCTACTGTCATTAAGATATAAGATCAGTAGCCACAAAACACTTCATGTTGGAAGTATAAGACTCCACCCTATGGGAGAAGCAAAGTTAGAGGCTGGTATTTATGTTCAAGCACAAAATCCCCAGTCCAAGTGTTTCATGCATTTTTGTTCTCAACTTCAAAAAGTTCAGCATACAAAAGGAAAAAGTTTGTAAAGCACTTTTATACAATATACCCAGCTAAGTACTATTTTTTTCACTTTACACGAGGTTTTAGTGTCCTGTTCCTTTAAATCATGTGCATCCTTTAAATTTTGTACCAACAAAGGAGCAGAATCATCTTTAAAAAAAAAAGACATGTAGTCTCCTTGACCAAACTGGTTAAACAGTGAGCGTGTAAGTGTGGTCTCCTGACCCCTGTAAATTCCCAAGAACATGGCAGGAGTCCCTAGAATCAAAACTTTTTATAATACAATTGTAATAATAGTGTCCTTTCAGTTGGTTGACAGTGGGAACATTTGCTTAATTCATAGTATTTTCCAGGTGACCAAGGGATAATGTTAAAAATTACAAGTAAAATTGCACTCAAATACATCAATCAAGATGGGAATGGTGGTGCATGCCTGTAATCTCAGTACTCTGGAGGGTGAGGCAGGAGGATTACTACGAGTTCCAGGCCAGCCTGGGCCACAAAGTGAGTTCAAGACCAACCTGAACTGCATAATGAACCCCCGTCTCAAAAAAGACCAAAAGCAATAATAATAGTAATGCATAGATCAATGAATTTATTGAAACTAAGAAGGAAAAGTTCATTCATTGCCACAGATTTAAGTTGCACAGCTAACCTGTAAGAAATTTCTGCTTGTCAAATTTCAGTGTAGCATCAAAAAAAATATTCACAATTACCTGAATTTGCCACTACTAAAAATTTCTCCTTTCCTAACTACATGTGTAAATGAAGCTGGATTTTCTTCACTACTCAACCAAGACAGATACCACAACAAAACCAAAAAGCAAAGCCAGAGTCCAGTTGTCTTCTATTAGAGAATTACAAAAATACAAAAAGGGTTACACTTCACTGTTTCTGTTTTTGAAAATTATTTTTCATAAAAATGTTGTTACTGCTGTGTAATGTTATTTTAATTGAATTAATTTTTACATTTTTAATTTTTAGTATGGTACTTATCAATAGTTATATGTAATCTGTGGAAGACTAGGTTCCTTAGTACTTGTAAGTAATTTTAAAGAGTATAAAAGGGTGCTAACACCAAGAAGCTTAAGATACTCCATGCTAAAATATGAAAGTGTATTATTTAATTAAGACTGAGTTACACACATTTGGAATTCACCCTGAATAGACCTGTGAATGGTTATATTTTGTTCATATTAATCAAGTCATATAATATATTAAAAAAGGAAAGCAGTCTCTACTTGCTGAGTTAGTAGAAGCAGATGAGGTTTTTAATTTTTACTGAGTGTGATCATATAAAGGCTTCCTCAAAGTTAACTGTACCATAACACCTTTAGAATTATCACCTTGATTTGAACTTGTTGTACATAAACCTCTAAACTACTTCTGCCAGACTCCTGAAATGTCCCTGATCTGTCTCCTGACTCTTAACTTATATTCAGAAATTGAAAACTAATTTAAAAATAAATATAGGCAAAATATAATTGAAATGACATCTTCAATTACAAATGCACTGCTTTCTGATATGAAAATGAATGCAATTAGTTTATGCCCTTCTTTTTCTATTGACTGTAGAAGAGAGTTGACTTAAAAGGTGTTAGAGGGCCCCCGGGGGAGAAAGAAATGTTAGGAAAATGTACCAGTCTTGTCATCAAAACTAAGTAAGATGCACTTCCTACCTGGGAGTTGGGCAGGGGTTTTTTTGGGGTTTTTTTGGTTCCAGGGATTGAACCCACCACCTTGCACTTGCCGGGCAGGCACTTAGACCACTGAGCTAAATCCCTCGCCCAGTTGGGCAGTTTTAAAATACATTGATGCCAAGCATGGTGGTACAGACCTGTAATCCTAGCACACGTGAATTTGAGGCCAGCCTGAACTAAACAGTGAGACCCTATCTCACAAAAACAACAAAAATAATTGAAATTCAAATGACCTTTCTCATTCACATTTACTTTATGACCCCTCCAACATTAATTTTTAATACTGCTAATTGAAAAGGCAATTTCTATCCAAGAAAGTGGTCTTAACTACTTGAAAGAATCTATCCTACTTAGGAGTAATGCTTCTTGTGTTACTGTTGTATCCTGTGCATTACAGTATTCATTTATGCTTCATTTATGTAAAATCAGGGACTTCAGAGAACCCTTTTAAAAGCGCCTGTGAAATAGGTAGCCTAAGTGGTGTTTAATATCTTTCAAGAGCTATTATTGCTAAAAATGAATCATCAGTTCACTAAAGCTGTCTAGCTGTTCAGTTCCATTGAAAGTGAAGCAAGAACTAAGTTGTCAAAATATGTGATTATTTGTGTCCCATTCAGCTGTCTCTCCAAAGATGAGTAACTTGCTTAAGCACTAGCCCACAGTGCCACCTGTAGAAGCTGGAAACACTTTGACGGTCAGTGATGGTCTGTATCCTATCAGCAACCATGAAGGTGAATATTAGAGCATTAGGGCTGGGGAAATAGCTGAACAGTAGAGCTGTTGCCATGTTTGATCCCTAGCACAAGATAGGGGTGGGTATTAGATAATGGATACAGTGGTATCTCAGTTCATGAACTTGAGTTTCCATGATTCTGGTTGCAAACCAAGTTGGACAAGTAATTAAATTCAGTGGTTAGGTTCAATGTTGACGTTATAGAGAAATTGGATTTGGTCCCCCTCCAGTTCTATTTACAACCAGAATTGTGGAGAAAGATTGAGTTTATGAACTGAGTACCACTATATTTGACTTTAGAAAGTGCTTTTTACTTATTTTGGCATAAATGTCTTATATTCTCAGCATTTACTTAAGGGAAAAGCATTATACATATGTAAGTACATCATGAAAGGGTCATATAACCCTTTCAAGAACGCTTCTGAGTGGTGGCGCACCCTATAATCTCAACCCTTGGGAGGCAAAAGGGTCACGAGTTTGAGTTTAGCCTTGACTGCAAATGCAGAGCCTGCCTGGGCAACAGAGGGTGGTTCCCTTCCCCTTCCTTTCCTTCGCTGACTTTCCTCAGTTCCTCTCCACTTGCTGTTCTAGTTTAGGAAAAACAGGTGACTTCATAGATAGTTGTTTTAAGTTCCATTTAACTGTGGTGAATGGTGGAGATTTTGTAGGAGTGTCCTGTCTCACTGCTGGCCCTTTGACTAAGCTCAGTAAGGGTTTGCAGTGCTGTGTGGAGCAAGGCACGTAGCACACAGAGCATGACCCTCCACCTAGAAGACTAGACTTTGGTCCTGACTTCCTTGTTGACCACGTGAACCTCTCTGACTGCAGTGCAGTGATATCAGGGCACAGCTATGGAGCCAGCTAACGTGGCTTCTCTGAAGACACTCAGACCCCCAGACCAGTGTATTCTGCATCCTCTGCATTTTGGTTTGGGCCCTCAACAGTATTACATACAGGATGCTCTTGTGTCCTAAACTGGAATTCTGTTCTTGTCCCCTCCCAGAGGAGAGCACCACCCACTAGACAACTATACAGTAAAGGCTAGGATCATCTAGGATGCTCTGATCCTCCCCACCCTCCTTAACTGATCAACCAGGCCATCAGATTTTTTTAATCTCTTACTTTTTATCTTTTAAATATATTGGACTCCTTTCAACACCCTCTTCCTCTCCCTGGCTGCTCCTATCCCCAAACCCGTGTCTCTTCTAGCCACTGGAATGTCTGCCTCTGCCATTCTTGACCCCACCTTCCCAATCTGGTTGGTATCTCAAATCAGATGTTCTTTACCTTGGGGCCATCCCATTGTGTCACAAGTTTAAAATCCCCTTTGTTTTTAAGATAAGAACTGAAGTCTCCAGTTTGAGCTGCTTACCTCATTCTTCAAACACGTTTTATCCTTCAGGGTCCTGGTAAACTCAGAAGGACTGTTCAGGACCTAATTTATTAGCATAAAGACACACCAGGTGACATTTTTAAATTGACAACACTCTGGTCAGTCCAGGACATTGATGGTGAACCTTTTAGAGACAGTGCCCTAACTAGAAACTCATTTATTGAGATAGCAAAGTGCCACCACTGCAATTAAACCTGAATACTCCACTACGTGGCTCACATGCTGACAGAGGGGACTCTGCGTGCCCACTGCCACATGTGCGCCATTTGCTCACCACTACTGGCCTAGCTTAAAAACTTGACCTTTTCCCCAAATCACCCAGCTCATCAGAGCTCAGACTATGCCTGGGAGCTAGAACTCCCTTCTCTGAACTTACTAGCTTACTTAGCAAATATTAAACACTGTTCTAAGCAATCTGCCATACACATAGGGTACGCAAGTAAATGATAAAGACTCAGTGTGAGCTTTTGAAGCATCAGGCCATCTACATAGCTAGCATGGTCCCCAGTGCTCCTGGGCAAAAAGAGCTTCCTGCTCTTGAGATTCAAAGTCAAGTGTGAGCGCATGCGAGTTTGAGAGCATGTGTTTGTGCAAATGCTGTGCCTATCTCTTTAGATGCCTGTATACGGTGGTGGTCATTTTCTCTAAAAGCTGCACGTTTCAAAGGTCCAAAGCATAGGTTCCACATCCCTGTTTAAATGAGCCCCTCTCCTGACTTTCAAGAGTAGCCAAGAGTTGGGCTTTGGGAGGAAGACCTTGGGGCTATAAACATAGTCTATTGGGAGCCACTTCCTGGCTTGGAAGATCAGAACCTTCTAGGAAAAAAAAGTGCCATTCCTCAGCTCACCCAGAAGTTCCAGAGTGAAATAACAATGTCAGTTTTTCTCACTGATCAGCATACCTAGATGAAACCTGCTAGGCAGGTGGGGTAAAAGCAGTATCGATAAAGATACAGTATGGTGAAACAGATCAGCCAAGATACTATGAAGATCACCAAACTGACAATCTGTATCAAAAAAAATAATTAGATAGGTTCTTTAATTTCATAGAGATTTGATGTTATTATTTGTTTCATTAGAAAAAAAATTATTTCCCCATAACCAAATATAATGCTAACTGCCCTTCCTCTGGGAGGAGTTAATGGTATGTCCTTTCTACCTACTTAGGTGCCAGAGCCGCCTACCCTTCTTAGGTTTGTGAATAGGTTATGTTTTGGCTTTCAAAGTAGAGAGAGCTATACTCTTGGACCTCCAATTTAGAGATTTGTGTTTTAGCGTTAAATCCAAAAGTCTGGAATCTCTTAGCATGGATTGGCACTACAGCAGGGATGGCAAACCTTTCAGAGATGAGGTCCCAAACTGCAACCCAAAACCATTTATTTATCACAAAATGCCAACACTGCAGTTGAACCTTTACACTGAGATTCTAGTTTAGATAAAACAACTCATACATTAGCATCTTTTATATTAAAATAGAAACAAGCAACACACATGCCATAGGTTCGTGGCCACTGCCCCAAGAAGAGCTAAGTTTTCTTCCTGGTAGCAGCAGGAAGTCACAGGAGGAGGTTGAGGGGGGGTGGTGGTAGCATTAGATTTGCCCTGCAGAAATCACTGTGGCTGTTGGTGTGTGGGTGGGCTAAAGAGGCCAGCACTAGCCATGGGGAGCTGAGCTCATTGCTAAAGCAACAATGTATAAGAAAGAAACCTGAAAGAAATGGAGACTGAGGCTGAGTTGAGATTGGTGACCTGGTCAAATAGAACAAGTTTGTGCTCAGGTTTTTACTGACCTTTATCAAGTCATGGTAAGAGGACAGAGTATTTGAGCTAATCTTTCACCTAGACCAGCGATGGTGAACCTTTAAGAGCTTTCAGTGATAACAAACAGCTGGCTGCAGTGTGCGTACCATAGGTTTGCCACCACTGAGCTAGACCTCTTCCTTTTTCTGTGAGACAGCCAGGTAGACACAGACATGCCACCAAAAGGAAGCCTGCAGAGAGAAGTGGTTTGTGTATGAGATACCAGGGACTGATTGCAACCAGAGAACTCCTGGGTAGGAAACAAAATGCAACAACCAGAGGTGAGAACAAAACCCAGAAAGTGACAGCTTAGATACCAGAGACAAAGTTTTCATCAAAGCAGGAGCGAGGGTATGAAATCCACGGACAAGGCAAGTGAGCGGCAAAGTGCACACTGCTGGAGATGGAGGTCTTGCCTGAACTTAGCCATTTCAGCAGAGAGTTGGGGAACAGTTGATGGGGGGGGAAGAGACAGTAAAGAGGGGTAGCCTTGACCTCAGCCTGCAGGGCCTGTGGCCTGTTGTGCAAGTTTCATGACAGACCCTGAAGAGGAGAGGGATGTAGAAAAGGGCATTTCCTTTTACTGGGCAAAGCTGCCTGGACACGCTCCTGGTACCCTTCTCCAGCCTTTCCCACTTTCCCCCAGGCCAGTTCACATATCTAAGACCAGGGAGTGGTTTTCATTTTTCCCTGAAAATTATTTTTTGGTCTTCAAAATAAGATGTTTAAAAGAATCAATTTGTGTATTTTCCCCCTTGTGAATCTGAGTATGCAACTTGTGCTGGTTTTCTTCCTATTTGTTTTTTTCATTTCTCTGAGTTCTTTTTCTGTATTTGAGTATTGTGTATATCCCTGGAACTGAGGAGAGAGAGACAAAGACAAAAAGAGACAAAAAGAGAGATTGCTGAGATCAGGTCAAGGCAGGCGTGGTGTCATACTCTGGGGAGCTCATGTAGAAGGGTCTCAAGTTTAAACGCAGCCTGGGCAGTTTAGTGAGACCCTGTCTCAAACATAGGCTGGGCATGTAGCTCAGTGCACGCACTGCACTGAGTACAGTACTCAGCACTGCACTGAGCTACAATCCCTAGTACCTGTCTCCAAAAAGAAAAAATACATATATTATATACGTATATATGTGTATATGTGTATATATGTGTGTGTGTGTGTGTGTGTGTATATATATTTATATATATAATCAGCATGGTTACCATGCCTTCACTCTTACAGTCTGAGTATACAAGTACATTTATGTTAGTCTGCTCATGGCAAGAAAGTGAGTCATACTTTTTGCTATGTCGAAGGAGATCATATTGTGTATGTCCATTAATGTAAAAATCAAAATCCTCCTAAAAATATTGATAAAATTGATGACAATAAAACATATCTCAAAAATCTTTGATATAGGGCTATAGTCAGTGGTAGAGCTCATGCTTAACATATTTAAGGCTAAGCACCAAAAACTGAACCAACAAAAACTCTATTATCACAATCAAAACAAAACCATGCATGGTGTCACATGCCTGTAATCCCAGCACTAAGGGAGACTGAAAGGCAGGAGCATTGTAAACTCATGACCCTCATGGGCAGTTTAGCAACTCAGTGAGACTTTGTCTCAAAACAAAAAATAGTTTGGAAGTACAGCAGATAGGAAGACTATGGATTGAGTCCCCGGCAAAAAAAGAAGAAAGAACGAAAGAAAGAACGAAAGAAAGAACGAAAGAAAGAAAGAAAGAAAGAAAGAAAGAAGAAAAGAGGCAAGATATGTGAAATAGAGTGAATTTGCTGTATGTACATCAGGTTTTATAGATCAGTATGAAAAAAATGAGAGAAATGGGCAGAGTTCATATGTTAAATAAGGTAGAAATGATACAAAATGCACTTCATTATCATTAAATTTATAGAAATTAAAACAGTTATATTAGCAAAGATTCTTTTGCTACAAGTAGTAAAGCACAAATGTGGTAGTGCAGACCTGGTAATCCTACCACTCGGAGGCTGAGGCAGGAAGATTGCATATTCTGAGCAATTTACTGAGACCCTATTTCAAAATGAATGAATAGATGTGCTGGGAATGTGGATCATAATGAATACCTTGGATTTGATTCCAGTACCAATAAAAAATAAAGTAGTAATGCTCAATATTGGCTAGAGTATGGGGAGACGTGTGGGAGTGGGGAATATAAAGAGCTCTCCTATTTCGTGTATCCACTGTGTTTGAATATTTCACAAAAGGTATTTTTGCTTATAAATCTCCAGTACCACACAAAGAAAGCACTCCCTCAGTACCGGCTACTCTTAGCAGTATCAGCAGCAAGCAGAATTAGTAACTGGTGCTTAACACTCTTGTGGCCCAAAACACTTAAAGAAGTGGGGCAAGACACGCTCCAGGTGCACCTCCTTGGTTAATAGGCCTTTTGGTAGAGAAAGGCAGGTTAGTATGATGGAAAGGGACATAATCTGGCAGGTGACAGAAATTACCCTTGAATACAAGCTTCAAAGTGACATCTCATGAAGGTTAGAGTGGTGTCTCTGTAATCTCAATTTCGTGCCAACCTGGCATCATGTCTGTCTGTCATAAGGAGCACTGTGCTTTCTCTGTGTCCCACCTTCCCTGTTTACCAAGTGTCACCAGTGGAAACCTCTTAAAAATTGTAATGTTGGCTGGACTTGGTGGTGTACACCTGTAATCCCAGCACTGAAGCTGAGGCAGGAGGGTCACCTCAAGTTCAGGCCAGCCTGATCTACATAGGGACTGTAGAACTGTATAGTACCACCGCTAGGGCACTGACAGTGACACAGTCCAGCTGGGAAACCTTTCTATAACCACGTTCACCTCCAAAAGTCTGTTCTTCACTGTTTCCAAAACTACTGTATCAGAGTATGGAGCCTGTAGGAATGAGTCTTTCTCACTGAGCACAGTTCACTCAAGTTGCTGTATGAATCTGTAGTTCGTTTCTTCCTGTGGCAGAGTAGCTCTTCATGTAGGAGCACTACAGTGTGTTCCAGCTGGTCAACCAGGGAGGACGCTGGGTCCTTTCTAGTTTGTGGCTATTGGGAATAAAGCTGCTGTGGACATTAGTCTGACAGGATTTTCTGTGACGTAAACTTTCATTTTTCTGGAATAAATTTCCAGAGCGCAGCTAGAGGGTCATGTGGTAATTGTATTTCGTTTTTAAAGAAACTGCTGTTTTCCAGAATGTGTGCACCATTTCACGTTCCCATGAGCAGTAAGTGAGTGATGTCATACTACTCCACACTCTCCTCAGCACTGGGCGCCGTGGTAGTGTTTGCACTAGCCATCCTGATAGGTGTGGAGTAATGGTGTGTTTTTAATTTGCGTTTTCCCTAGTGGGGAATGATGTTGAACGTTTTTGTGCATTAATTTGCCATCTGTATATCCTCTCCGGTAAAATGTCTCTTCAAGTCTGTTGTACATGTTCTAATTTGATGGATTTTTACTCTTGAGCTTTGAGGTTTCTTTATATGTTGCAGATACTAGCCCTTTGTTGGAAGAATGCTTTGCAAAGGTTTTAATACACTTTCTCCTACTCTTCATGTTTTCATCCATTCTGGTTTTCATCCAGAGTCTTTCACAGAGCAAAGTTTTTATTTTTGATGAAATCCAATTTATCATTTTCTCATTTCGTGCAGTCTGCTTTTGATTTTAAGTGTAGAAACTCTTTGTCTAGACTTAGATCCTGACGATTTTTTCCAAACGTTTTTTAGCTTTTTAGGTTTTTGTTTTGGTTTTGAGACAAAGTCTTGTTTTATAGCCCAGGCTGGCCTTAAGCTAGTATCATCTTCTACCCCAGCCTCCCAAGCCCTGGAATTCCAGACATGCCCCCCACATCCAGTCAAATGCTTTATGTTTTGTGTTTTCTGCTTAAGATCATGATATATTTTGAGTTTATTTGCATATAAGGTATTAGATTTAGATCTCTTATGTCTTCCCTTCTCTCCCTTCCATCTTTCCCCTGCCTGTGGAGTCCATTTGATCCAGCATCATCTGTTGAGGTTATGCTTCCTCCACTGAATTGCTTTTGTGATTCATTAATCGTGTGTGTTTATGTCCGTCTGCCTCTGGGCTTTCTATTCTTTCGCATTGGTTTGCATACCTGTCCCTCTACCAATACCACAGTTTTGAATTCTGTGCCAATAAAATACATCTCGAAATTGGATGGACCATTGTTCCCACTTTAATGGTTTTTTTCTAAAAATCATGTTAACTATCCTAATTCCTTTGCCTTTACATATGCATTTTAGAATAATTTTGTCTATGTATATAAAAAATCTTACTGGAATTTTTGTAGGAATTATGTCAAATTTATATGTCAAGTTGGAGAAGATTGTTTAGTATCCATAATAAATACCTGTTCATTGATTTAGAATTTCATAAGTGGAAAAGGACCGTTTTAGGGATGTAATGCCAGTCTGGCAACTTTCCTACTGTAAATAGGTTCAGGCTGGGAGTGGTTTGCTGATGTTTGAGTAAAGAAAATCACAGGATTTGGAATTGGAACATTCAGATTTAAATTTTGTTTCCACCACTTTCCAAGTAGGAGGCAAATCACTTGCTCTCTCCAAGCTCGTTTCCTCTGACACAAAAGGGAGGCAGAGGCCAAAATCTGCGCCCTCCTTGGATTTCTATGAGGAGGAGGAAGAGAGTAGGCGTATGTGCCATTGCAACCCTAGAGGAAATCACCCCAAATTTAGTTAAGATTTTCACCCTGCCTTGCTGTGACTCTACCTGGTACTGTAATTGATCTGTCTGTATGGAAAATTGGACAAGTTCTGATGGATCCTTAGAATTTACACTGGAAATCTTCAAAAAACTGATCCAGGACTGTTCGTTGTGCAGAGCACCAGTGCTTAACGACTGATAGCCTGGGGTCATTTCCTGGCTTCTCCATGCACATTCTGGGCATGTCACAGAGCCCCCCTAAGGTACTCTACCTGGTATCCTCTCCAATGGGAAGACTGAATGAGTTAATTTGTATACCATGTTGAACAGTGCCTGGCAGGTGAGCTGTGATGCCACATTAGCTGTGATTGTTACTGTTGGGGACTGTAAAGGACACATTCTTATTTATGAACCAACTTTCTTAAAAATAAAATTGTTTACTTTGCAGATTTTTTAAAAAATGGATTTGACCAACCATGGACTTATTCTACTGCAGCAGTTAAATGCACAGCGCGAGTTTGGGTTCCTGTGTGACTGCACGGTTGCCATCGGCGATGTGTACTTCAAGGCACACAAATCTGTTCTTGCCTCATTCTCCAATTACTTTAAGATGTTGTTTGTCCATCAGACCAGGTAACTAACATGGTTGGTGATAATGACTGATAATGACCGCGGGGCCCCTCTTCCCTTCATCCAGGCAGGGGATCTCTGCCTCGCCCTAGGCTCCTGGGTGACAGTTCCCTTGTGACCCACCCACCCCTCCCCTCTTGGTCAGGTGCTTCCACAGCACCTGAGAGTCACACACCTGCCGCTCCACCAGCCCTGCCCCTGCACACAGCCCACTGAGTGTCACCAACCTGTGTGAGACAAAGCCAGCCCCAGGTCCTAGCAGTGCCTTCTGCCTTCTGCCGGAAGCTTTTCTCTAGCTCCTCCATCCTTGTTCCCCGGAGAATCCCCTGACTTTCATTGTCTTCTGCACTGATAAGAATCCTGAGGATGTGAGTTCTTTTCTCTCTTAAAGCAGCTCCATATCTTTGTTTTGCTTTCTTTCTTTCCCTCTCTCCTAAGTATCTTAAAGAACCTCTCAGTATCCAAGGAAAATGGTCTTCCTGTTTGCTGGGTTGCTGTCAATTTTTATTCTGTACTCTACACTTTTCATCCCTTCCCTTACCCCACTGCTGCCCCTGCCCCGCCAGTCTGAGGGGAAGGGCACCTCCCTTGACTCTGACATTGCCTGACATTGTCAGCTCCCTGAGTTCAGGTGCTGTTTTCTGGTTTACTGTACAAGTTCCTAAAAGGGCTGCCTGTGCCCTGGGTGCACTTTCCTCCTTCCACACTCGTCTTTTGTGCCAGCACTCCAGTGGAGTCCAGTGTCAGAGGCCACCCTTTCCCCAGAACCACAGCCTCTCCCTCAGCCCCCTGTATCTCAGCAGTACTTGTTGCTATTTGTTTTCTTCCAAAGTAGTTGTCACCTGCATTTGCAGAACATCTGCCCTATGCACTGGGCGACTTGAGCTTTCATTGTGGGTTCTCGGTGCTCTCCTGTCCTTTCCCTGGGTCTTGTCTTTGCAGCTGGAATCTTGCCCACCTACTCTTTGTCTCCAGAGTCCCAGGCTGCCTGCTGTTCATTTATAGCTGAATATATACCTCTTTCCCCATTGGGCATGGCTAAAACTGAATTAAGCCTCTTCCCTGAAAGCACCCCACTCCTGCCTGTTTTCTTTTCACCAAGTAGCCCACACTTAAAATCTGTTTCACATATTTTATCAATCCCCAGATTATATTTACTTCAAAATACTGTTCACATTTCCTTATTTTTTTCCCCTGCTCACTTGCATTTTCTCTTTCTTTCCTTCCTTCCTTCCTTCCTTCCTTCCTTCCTTCCTACCTTCCTTCCTTCCTTCCTTCCTTCCTTCCTTCCTTCCTTCTTTTTTGTACCAAGAGTCAAACCCAGGGCCTCACACTTGCCAGGCAGGTACTGCATGGCTGAGCTACACCCTGGCCCTCCATTTCTAATCATTTGTTTTCCACTGCCTTGCACAAGTATGTTCTTAAATACTGTTTTGTGGTGTGCATTTGATGAAACTTACTAGATTGATTCCTTTGATCAGGATGTCCCTTATCAAAATACTATGTTTAGGCTCCTTATTCTGTCATTCATGGCCCCTCTGGGACACTCCACTCATCTTCACCTTGACCTGACCTGCTTTCATAGCACACTCACCTCAACACATTTTGCTAGTATGCTGCCTGATCCCCAAGTTTGCACTCAAACCCCTCCCATGCACCCCTCCTTAGTCAAGTTGACAAAAATTCAAAAGTGACCTCTTCTCTTTGATGGATCATAGCGTTTCATTTATAACTTTCTTGAGGGCAGAGGCTGGGATTTACCAATCTTGGTGGGCACCACAGAGTAGCTGGGATATCCGCATGTTATAGGATAGCACAGGAGAAACATCCTGTAACAGGATTGCAGGCTTACTGGCGAGTGCAGGTTGTTCATCCTCCTGTAAAAAGACACTCTCTATCATGAGGGTGTATTTCAGAGACAGTGCACCCTAGTGTGCATGAGGCCCTGGGTTCCATCCCCAGTAATCCCCTCACCCTCTCCCCAAAAGGAAAAAACCTCTTTTTTTTTTTTTTTTTTGGTACCAGGGATCGAACTCATGACCTCGCGCTTGCCAGGCAGGTGTTTAAGCCACTGAGCTAAATCCCCGGCCCGGAAAAAAACCTCTTTAACTTCATTATGGTAAAGACTTCATGGCCAATGAGGGCTTTGTATTTAATGACCTCACTAAAGTGAATTAATTAAATGGTCCCCCAAAATATTTTGCTTTTTACAAATAAGACAGTGTAATTGGTTTTAATTAGATGCAAGAAACTTATTTAATTATAGGGCAGTGAATAAATGCCTACCAAGGGAATACAAGCCTTGTGTCAGGGAAGTCCCGAGTTTAAGCAGTAGTGTGGATGTGCACCAAGGTGACACATGCATTTGGGTAGCCTCCTGGTGGCCAGCCTCATGCAGGTTCCAAGCTCACTGAGGCACACACAGGGCGAGACCAGGAGCACTTTTAATCCTCACCTCCTTCGCCGGGCTCAGTGACCATCACCAGACCACACAGAAACTGAGCACACACCAGAAGCTTCCCCCATTTGCCTTAGCACGTCATGTCCTTTAGCTACCACTAGAGGTCTCTGTTGTGTCTGCAAGCTTTGGGCTCCCACAAATAAATACAACTTCTGAAGTGCAGGCCTTTCTCAGTCCAACCTTCCAGTCGTGTCAGTGTTGCCTAAAAGTCCTTAGGGAAAAACTGAATATGGAAATTACTGTGAAGGTTTATACAGAAGGGCTTATATTAGAACTTTGTTCACTTTGTTCCTGTGTACAAGTGTGTTGTAAGCATCTGCAAATCAAACCTCAGATGGGACTCTACTGTAGGAGGACTGGGAAGGGACCAGAGTCTGGCCCACAGCAGGCTAATGGTTAGGAGAGTGCGGGCAGACTGCCTGGGAGTAAAAGCACTCAAGAATAGGGAACTTTGTTACATTCCAGCCTAAAGCCCACCTGTTTTTCTAAGTATGCGTCTGTATATGTGTAGGCCCATGTGAATCTGCTTTTTTAAAAAACAATTAAGCCAAAATAAACTGGTATGTGCAGACCTCCCTGACCAGGAGTCTTCCCTCCAGGCCTGGCTGAAGTGTGGACTGTGGGCTCCTCAGCTCCTTCCTATCTTTGCCATTGGGCACTCCACGTAGTTACTTAAAATTCTAGAGGTTTGCTGTTAAATGCTGTTCACAAGAAGTAGACAGGACAGTCGGGCTAACCTCAAGAGAGAGAAATTACAAAACTCACACCAAGGTTTTTCTGGAAAGGAACTCTGCTGGGTAATACCTTCCATGATTGCTAAAGAAACAAAGCCCACTGTAGATTTCTACCCATCTTTGGGGGAGAGGAGAGGTGGCTGTGGAGCGTTGCAACTTTAATTCCTTCCTTCTTGCCTAAGAAGGAACCAACGAACTGAGGGCCAAGCCCATCCCTAGACTGGGGGTAATTTAGATCCCGAGAGGCCTAGGTTTCCCATTTGCCTAGGCCTCAGCCTGATCCTGAAAGGGTCCCTCCAGTATCTTCTTTACCTGGGGGTGATTGTTTACATTAAAGGAAAGACCAGCTGTATTTGCCTTCCTGGTTCAAAAAAATGTAAGTAATCTAAAGGAATATAAAAGATCCAAGGAAAGATGTGTATGATCTGTGTGTCTTTAAAAAGAAAAGAAAAATAGTTATATTTATTCCTCATGAACTCTCAAGGGAATGTTAGTTTTTGTGCTTTATTTTTATTTTTTGTATTCAAAGTTTTGTCACAGGATAATTTGTATGCAGTCTTCTTAAAATATACACATTGACAGCTATCCAGTAATTGCTCAGATCTATCCTGTTACAAGTCTCTGTTAAAGTTACTTTGTTCTTTTTTTAATAGAATAAAATGTTAAACTTAGAACAACAAGGCACGCTGTTTATACTTTAGCATGTTGAAAAATATTTAATAAAATGAATATGATTGCTAAAACAACCCAAAGAGTTATAAAACCAAGAAGTTACAATCATAAGTTGAGCATGTGGCAGGAGGATAGAGAGTGTGAGGCCAACCTGGGCAACCTGGTGAGACTGTACATCACAATAAAAAAAAAAAAGCGCTGGGGATGTAGCTCAGTGATAGAGCACTTGCCTAGTGCAAGGCCCTCTTTTTGTTCCCCCAGAATTTCTTCAAATTCTACAGACATTCAAGGACGCAATCTGAAAAATGCGTGTCTGTAGAATAAACTCAGCATAATCTACTGCATGCTGTGTAGCTACCCATCTCATTTATTTTTAGGGATGCATTAGAATTTCTGTCTTTACTGTGATAGTCTGAGGACAGCGCCATCCTGGGGGACCTCTTCATTATTCACTGCTTGCTTGGGATGCTGGCTTCTGAAGTGATGCAAATAGAGTCTGAAATTTAGAAAATGAGCTGTACCACCAGCTGCCGCACCTTGGGCTCCTGTCAGTCACGTGGGAACAGTGAACCCCACTGTAGCTGTTTTACTGCTCTGAAGGATCTTGGTGTGATGATTCTGGAAGTAGACAAACCTAGTCCCAGTTCCACGACCTCCCAACTCTGATAGCAAGCAAGCTATTGAGCCCTCCAAGTCTGCCTCCACCTGCGCACAAGGACAATGGCCCTTCAGTCAGAGCGCCGCTGACGGCGTTGGACAGGACCGTCTTTTTCCAGATGAGCTTTTTAACACCACCCAGCCGTACCTGGCAGGTGCTGGCCTCTTCTGCTGTCCTCATCTCTTGCACACTTCAGCCTTCAGCTGGAAGGAGCCGTTCCCAGAAGTCTGAGGACAGGTTTGGTGTCTTGCCCTTAGGCCCTTGTTCATGCTAGGCCCTCTGTCCATGTCATCTCACCAATAAAACCCCTTCCTAACAGACAGGTTGTTGACTGACCTCAGAGATCTCCAGCTGGGCTCTGGATCGGGTCGGTCACAATCATACACTTTTAGTGCAAAGCTCTGCCAGGCCAGTGGTCCTAGCACTCCCACATGGGAAACATTCTTGTTCATTTGTCTTCCCGGGTCTGTTTCCTTCTTCAGGGTCTAATTTTCATTTGACACAAGACTGGCGTGCACTCACAAATTTTTCCACTCCTGTCTTGCAGCGAGTGTGTCCGACTGAAGCCCACCGACATCCAGCCAGACATCTTCAGCTATCTCCTGCACCTCATGTACACTGGAAAGATGGCGCCACAGCTCATTGACCCTGTCCGCCTGGAGCAGGGCATCAAGTTCCTGCACGCATACCCGCTGATCCAGGAGGCCAGCCTCGCCAGCCAAGGCACCTTTTCCCATCCCGACCAAGTGTTCCCTCTGGCTTCCTCCCTATATGGCATTCAGATTGCAGACCACCAGTTGAGACAAGCCACCAAGATCACCCCTGCACCTGAAAAACTCGGGCGGGACCCAAGACCCCAGGCCTCCAGAATGGGCCCGGAGCCAGTGCCAGAGGCCTCACAGCTGTCTCAGTTGCCCCCAAATCTGGCCCAGGTGAATCGGACAAACATGCCTTCCTCGGACCCCCTGCAGAGCTCGCTGTCTCCAGAACTGGTCTCCACTCCTGTTCCTGCCCCTCCTCCCGGAGAGGAGACCAATCTGGAAGCCTCTTCCTCCGACGAGCAGCCTGCATCCCTCACCATAGCTCATGTCAAGCCGAGCATCATGAAGAGGAACGGAAGCTTCCCCAAGTACTACGCCTGCCACCTGTGCGGCCGGCGCTTCACCCTGCGGAGCAGCCTGCGCGAGCACCTGCAGATCCACACAGGCGTGCCTTTCACGGCCGGCCCTCAGGGCGAGAGCCGTGTGCCACTGTCCCTCTGCAGCAACGCCGCCGACCTCGGCAAGGATGCCATGGAGGTGCCCGAAGCCGGGATGATCAGTGACAGTGAGCTGCAGCACATCTCGGACTCCCCCATCATCGACGGACAGCAGCAGTCGGAGACCCCACCACCCTCGGACATTGCCGACATCGACAACCTGGAACAGGCGGACCAGGAGAGGGAGGTGAAGAGGCGGAAGTACGAGTGCACCATCTGTGGACGCAAATTCATCCAGAAAAGCCACTGGAGGGAGCACATGTACATACACACCGGGAAGCCTTTCAAATGCAGCACTTGCGACAAGAGCTTTTGCAGGGCCAACCAGGCTGCCCGCCACGTGTGCCTGAACCAGAGCATCGACACATACACCATGGTGGACAAGCAGACTCTGGAGCTCTGCACGTTTGAGGAGGGCAGTCAGATGGACAACATGTTGGTGCAGACAAACAAGCCCTACAAGTGCAACTTGTGTGACAAAACATTCTCCACTCCCAACGAGGTTGTGAAACACTCATGCCAAAACCAGAACACAGATGTTTTCGCCCTCGACGAGGGGCGGTCAATTCTCCTGGGTAGTGGGGACGCTGAAGTGACGGAACCTGACCACCCAGTATTAGCTTCCATCAAAAAGGAACAGGAAACTGTGTTATTAGACTGAATGTTACTTGTCTTTTTTAAAAACTGTCATTTTTACAAAAACTATCTTCCTTCTCTCTTCCCTCCATTCTGAACCGTAGTTCTCCATGGCATGATACAAACAGGTCCCTGTCCTCTCCACCTCCTCCCCACCCCCACCCCACCCCCACCTCTGTAAAGGCTTTGTGCATTATAAACCTGGGATCTATTTACTTTCATTCAGGGGATATTGGAAAGATAATGGTCAGTAGAACTCATATACTTAAATAGATTTTGAGACGTTTTAGATTATTTAAAGGCATACTTGGAACAATTAAGGGTATATACAAAACAGAACAACTAGTATATAATTTGGTAAGCTAAAATTATGACTTTCCCTGGGTAATAAGTCTTCCTTTTGAGAAAAAAAAAAAAAAAAACAGTATCAGAAAGTGCAACATGTGTCTAAGAGGTAATTCTGGGCTCTGTGCTATGCAAAATCTAGAAGGTGTGGGGAAACTTTAAACCCAAGAAAACGTTTTCAGATTTTATCTTCGAGATGTCTTCTTTCAGAATGCATCCTTTGAGATTATGTCCAGTTAAGAAAAATCACTAGTTAAGAAATCTTTAACAAAACACAAAAGAGAAAAAGTAATAATGTGATGGCAATCTTAATTTTTGGATAAAACCTGACAAGCTGTGAGCTTATATGTTTGTAAAACATGGATATTTCGTATAAACAGGTGGATTAATGCACATGCCTTATCTAATTGCTGGCTTCTTTCCAAGTTGAACAACAGCAAAATGACAAATGTTTTTGTTTTTAAAATCAGATTCAAAAGAGAGAGTCTGTAGAATGTCTTTCTGAATAGAAAATGACATGTCATTTGCCAGTGGTAAATTTGTTTCAGTACCAACCTGCTGCTTTTAAATCACTGTACATACATACTGGAGAGGAAACAATACAGGAATATGCATCTTACATGGAAAGTTGTGTAGAAGATGTAACTTTAATGACTTTAAAAGTCAGTATGAACAATTTACTGGCAACATTCATTAAAGCATCAAAAATGGCAAAGAGAAATCAGGACAAAAAAAATAATTGCTGGAGCTGGGGGTGGAACTCAGTGGTAGAGCTCTTCTGTAGCATGCACATGGCCCTGGGTTCAATCCCCACCCATCCCAAAAAAATTTAAAAACAAAAAAAGTAATTACTATTTGGGGGAAAAACTATTCTTGTTTTTTCTTGTTTTTTTTTTTTTTTTTTCTTCCGAAATTTTCTCCAGTGGGCTGAAAAAGTAAAATTTGTCCATTAATATTCCCTTAGGCCAAAAGAGAACAGTCTTACAGGATAAAATAGGAGCCAGAAGTAAGGACCGAAGGGGAAAGGGCGGGGGAGAGTAGTTAATAGCTATACTGTATGTATATGTTAAGAACCGAACACCCCATCTCCTGTTATATGTATAGTTGAGTTCTCAGATTTGTAAGTTTTTATACATACTTTCATTGAATAAACAATTAAATGTACATATGATTTTATCTGTCTTAATCTACTCAAAGAGATGCAGAAAGGAAATGTGTTGAAGCATTACACCAGAAATCATTTGTCTTACTGGAAATCCCCTTGCTGGACAATTCCCTGCCCAGAAAGGCATTTTTCACACGTGTAGACTAAAGAAATGGATAGATGATTTTGGCTGTGAAATTATGAAAATCGAATGAACTCTGCAGAAGCTAGGAATAGTCAAAGGTTGGCCTGAAATGGGTCTCAGAGATCTTCTTAACCAAAAGAAGTGATCAGGAGGTACTTCCCTCAAGATAGCACACATCTAGATTATTAAATATTGAACAGTTCCCATTAATTTCATCTTTTCAAAAATTATTCCCAGCTCCCAACCTAAAAGAGAGCTTTGTGCCATATTCTATGAAAGGTAAAGAAATCAGGGTGTGCCTCTGAGGAGCACTAGATGAAGCCAGAAGCAGAGTCTTGGAGACCAGAAGGTCACAGGAAGCCCAAGGGTAGGGACAATTCACTCTCTCACAGGGAAGAGAGGAGCTGGGTACAAATATGGAGCCCACCCAACCCTGAATGCTTGTTGCCTATTCCAAACCCTACAGGTTATCAGTGTAGGTGTTTGATGGTCTCCTTTAGAAATCTCGGTGGTGACCCAGCGAGCTGTTATTAAAAAAGTTGCCCCATTGCTGGAAGCCATCTGAACATGTATACCTCAGGATCCATTTGAGCTGTCGTCGTAGTTCTGGCCCTTATTAACGCTTAGTTCTTCCCAGGAGGAGCAATGGAAAGTGACTGGTTGAAACTGGGTATGGTGGCACACACTGTGAGTCCAGCACTCAAGAGGCAGGAGGATTGCTGTGAGTTTCAAGGCCAGCCTAAACTACATAGGGAAACTGTCTCAAAAACAAAAAAGTGGCTCATTTATTTAAAACATGCTGCAAAAAAAAAAGCCTTCTGTGAAAAGTGTATAGGGTTTCACTGTAGTAAATGTGCTTCAGTGCAGAGAGCATTGCAGTTTGAAGTTAGCCATGAATGTGCAAGCAGGGAGAAAAGTGACACCTGAGCTTCATGTAGTCTTAAAGTCATTGCTTTCGGAATTTCACCTCAAAGGAAAGGCAAAGAGCCGAGGTTCCAAAATGAACTCTTCACACATTGCAGGAAAAAAACACTACACTGCTGCATTTCAGTAGAGGTGAACTGTGGGAAGGGTGGTGTGCAGACTGCACCTTCTATGGTCCGGCTAGGGCTTGGGATGGGCGGAGGAGGCTTTTGCACTGTCCACTACCCGTGAACTCAGACAACATTTCCTATGAGGTGTGTGGCTGATTGCAATGGACTTGAACTTGCTCAAGTTGAAAACTGCTTTTGAATGACAAGTTTCAGGCCCCTCCTAATATTTAAGTTGCATTTGGCTTGGTTTTAGTCCTCAAGACACATGATTGAGCACAAATGATTGCTAATTGTCATTTGCAGAGAAGCTGTATTAGGCTTACGCATTAGGCAAGTAAAAAGTCAGTATGTTGATCTTGATAGAGGGCAGATAATCTGTCTCTTCTTAAAGAAAGACTCCTTAAACAGAACGGCAAAATATTAACTGTTAGCAGCTCTCTAAGATAAAATTAGAATTTTTAGTGTGGAAAAAATAGACCAGGATGAAATATTCTCCGGTTTCATTTCTCTTTAGGTAGATCACAGTATTCTTGAGTATAAAGAACTTATTCATGAATCAAGCTAGAAAATGGCTAATGAATAATTGTCCTGCTAAAATTTCCTGGTCATGAAGAAGACGCTTTGTAAAGAGCCATTGTCAACTGGAAATCCGAATGGACAGAGTGGATTGGGTGGATTGGGTGTCTGCCTACCTGATACACACGTTTACCACCCTTACTGCATCAGACACCATCTCTCAGTTCTTAGCTAAAAAAACAGAGGCGCGGAAGTATTAAGTAACTTTTTGTTTGTTTTGGGGGACAAGGTCTCGCTATGTAGTCCAGGCTGACCTTGAACTCCAAAGTGATCCTCTTGCCTCAGCCTCCTAAGTGCTGGGACTGTAGGCATGCACCACCATGTCTAGCTGCTAAGTAACTTTTCTGAGATTACGCTACCAAATAGAGACAGCCAGGATTCAAATCCCATGTGACTTACTCATTAAAAAAAAAAAAAATGCTCTTTCTACTTAACAGCCAATGTATCAAGTATGACCAGCACTGGGCATATGCTTTTTTGTGGGGAGGGGGGATTGAACTCAGGGCCCCTTGTAGGCAAGCCAAGTATTCTGCTACTTAGCCACACCTCCAGCCTTTTTTATTTTGACACAGAATCTAACCAAGTTATATAGTCTGACCTCCAACTTGGGATCCTGCTGCCTCAGCCTCCTGAGTAGCTCAAATTTTAGACACATGTCACCATACCCAGCATGACAAACCTATGTATCATCTTTAAGAAAAAAGGAAAGCAAGTGTCAAGGGGTAAAAACCATCTGAGCTACTTTTGTGTATGTGTTTGGCTTTAGACCTAAATTTGTTCAAATTATAAAGGAAAAATGATCTCAAATATACAAGCACTTCTATGAGTCAGGCATAACTGGAGGGAAGGGGATGGGAAAACATTGTCACATGTTGTCCTTTCCATTGGGCTATTGAGGCATTGACTGAAAGCCACTTTTTATCCTTATAGTACCTTGGTGGTCTTAGAACTTATGTGCCAGAGAATCTGGAGAGTTTGATCAATAAACCACAAGGCCTGATCCTGGAGAGTCTCATTCTAAGAGATGGGAAGGGCCTGGGGAAAAAAAAAAAAATTTTTTTTTTTTTTGGAGACAGGATCTCGCTATGTAGTTAAGACTGGCCTGGAACTCACTATATAGCCCAGGTTGGACTTGAACTGACAGCAATCCTCCTGCCTCAGGGGCCCTGCTTTGAGTCATGGCATTACTGTGTAATTCTGCTATAATAGTACTGTATTTTCCTGGTTTTACTGGCAGTTCTGAATGATAAAACCCAGAGGAGCTAATCAAGAGGCAAAAGGGGTCGGTGCCATTCCTAGCGTACATCTTCCTCTGGAGCAAAATGTGAAACATCTGTGCATGAGCCTCTAGAAGCACGTGGTCGAAAGGCTCTGGCTGTGACATTAAACCTCCCTAGTCTCACTCTAAATTTCCTTGTAGTCAGTGAGTGCAGAATAAGAAGAATTCAGACTAAGAATTTAGAACACTTAACTCCTCAAATCATTTCCAGAGGCTACCTGTGCCATCCTCAGCAAGGATCCAGATGAAGAAATGAAGTAGCAATAAGTAATTTTATTAGCTAAGATCATACAATTTCTCTGTCCAAATTGTAATCCCAGGACTCTGGGAGACTGAGGCAGGAGAATCACAAGTTCAAGCCGAGCCTCGGATAACATAGCAACTTAGTGAGACCCTATCTCAAAATTGAAAAAAAAACCAAAAACAACAACAACAACAAAAACCAAGGTGCAGATGTGATTTAGTGTAAAGGCCCTGGAGTCAGTCCTATAGTACTATCAATCAATCAACCAACCAACCAACCAATCACACAACTGCAGAGTACAGATCTCCTAGGAACTCTTCTGAACCACTACACTGCTTAGGAAATCCTAGATTTTTAATTATATTTTTTTCTGTAATATTTTTATTCTTTTCTCCTTTCAGTTAGACAGATACCCCAAAGCAGACAAAGGTTGGAAGAGAGAACCAAGAGCCTAAGTAACAAGGACTAGGGTCACTAGGAGTGACTGGCAGGAGGCCTCCTCCAAAGACTGTCCCTTCCTGGCTGGGAGACGTTAGCCAGCTGCCAATGCCAGAGGCAACAGGACAAGGAGGAAAGAAAGAAAAGTTTTAAGGAAGAGCAAAGCTATTATTCTGAATCTACCAAAATATTGGAGACAACCATTAGGAAATGGCGTACTTAAACTTTCTGAAGAGGACTCAGCTGAGAAGGGATGACTGAACCCTAAATCCTTGCCTTTTTCAGTCATGGACCAAAATTTGTGCATGAGATTTTAGGAAATGTTGCAAGGATTTGCATTGTTTTTTTACCTAATGTGTCTCATGAGTAGTGAGGGCATCAATATGTCTGTCTCACATTCTCCTTTATAAGACCTATGTATTTAATGGCCAACGTTGGCACTGACCTTTGTGTTGGTTTTTTTTTTGTTTTTGTTTTCTTGGATTTTTTGTTTTTTATTTTTTGGTGCTAAGGATCGAACCCACCAGGGCTTCCAGCTTGTTAGACAAGCATTCTACCACTGAGCTAAATCCTCAGCCCCTGGCACTGACCTTTGGATACTTCACAGGCATCTAAAATTGAGTACTTGCAACTCGCACCTGTAATCCCAGTACCCTCTGAGGCTGAGACAGGAGGATCACAAGCTTGAGCCCAGCTGGACAATTTACCAAAGTAAAAAAAAAAATAAAAATTTAAAAGAGCTGGGGATGTAGTGTAATGTAAATGTCCTGGGTCCATTTTCAATACTGGGAGAAAAAAAAAAAAAAAAACTGGAGCATTTCCCAAATTATCAACACCCCCAACCCCATGTCAGCAAGCGACTCCGTATCTAGCGCTAACATCATTCACCCTACACTGTCCCCAGGACAGATAATCAGGTATTGTGCACTAGTGAGTCTATTCCCTAAGAGCTCAATCTCCCCTACGGCTCTTCAGCCAAACCTCGCTTCCCTGTCCTTACCAGCTCTTGCATGGTTTAATTTTCACAGCAAGTTACACGGGCCCCTCTCAACATTCATTCCAGTTCCCTGCAAGTTAGATACTATTGGCATTTCAAAGAGAAACTCCTACTTACGTAGGATTATTTGTGCAGGATGTTAAACTTCTGTTATCTCAGCTTGTGACACATCAGTATCCATTGTGGTACCCAAAACTAGCAATTGTGACCTGCAGAGGCCAAGTGAGGGGCACTGTCACAGCCCAATCCACTTAAAACTGTTAAGGCAGAAGGATGGCACTTCTCTTCTAGAAGCCATGCTTCTTGGGATGCCCTGACCGTCCCTGTGGTATTGTTCCTGGCAAGTCTTAAGAAGAACCCTAGTTCTGTAGGTCAAGCTTCACATTCTGAAAACGACTCTTCTTCTCTTCCAGGAAAGCCATGGGACAGCAGGTAAAATCAAGCACAGGGCAATTGTGTTGTTGCATCCCTGGAGCTGAATCCCATCCTTCACACGGAGCTACCTTTGTCTCCAGTCTGCTTTTTGAGGCAATCCCGCTCAATCACTAAATTGCCTGGGTTAGGCTGTAACCTGCAATCCTCCTACCTCAGCCTTCCAGAGCCTTCCAGAGCTGGGATCCCAAGTGTGCATCACCACTTCCAACTCATAGTATGGTTTCTAACTTAGACTTGTGTTGCTTTTGTATTCATTAATTACACCAGGTTATTTGGAATTGTTAGAATAGAAAAGCATAGGGTTGAGAGTTATTGCAGGGGTTTAAAATCGGTACCGTGTGAGAAAAGTACTATGCAGACATTTTTGTCATTTTTTATACATTCCTCCACCTCTGACCTCCACACAGTAGGGCTGTGGGGAAGCCCTGAACAGGTTATATGTAAAACTACTGATTCTCCTCACACTTACCTTTGGGACTGGGGACTGAACCCAAGGCTTTCACGCTCACCTACACCCCCACCCCTATTTTTTTTTTTTAAGCCAGGGTCTTTGCCTAGGCATAACTCAAATTTACAACGGATTGTCCTGCTTTACCCTCCAGAGTGCCGGGACTCTAGGCACATGCCACTGTGCCCATCTTCACTCTTTCAGTGTGGTAAGATGTGAAGGAATACGAGAGGGTAGGGGAGCATCACTCATCACTGTAGCATGCCTTGGTAATGATGCCTGTCAGGTTTAGATACCACAGTGCAGACGTTACCAGAATGAGGTAGGATTTTTAAAGTCATGAGAATCGTCACCACTCACTATGCTCTCCCCAAGGACAGCAGGCCAGAGCCAGCATTATCACCCAACAGGGCTCAGCTTTCGCAGATGTAAAGTTAGAACTCAGATCTCTTGATTCCGGCGACAGGCAGGCAACCCTGAGCCCGAGTGTGAGCAATGTGTGGTGCATGTGCTCAGCAGACCCATCACAGAGGGATGTGGACTTGGAGTCTGCGACAGTGGCTTTTGGCTTTTCCTTCGTTTTGTTTTTTTGGCTGGACTATCCAAAAACTACATTAGTGTCTGTGTGGTCTGGTCAGCCAGAAGACTAATGAGATCCTTGCCAAAGGGGCCAGGCCCCATACAGCTAAGAGCCACAGATAAGAGATTTTTGTGTGTCCACCCACATCCGACATACATTCATTTCCATCCTCCCGTGTTGCTGTAGACAATGTCATGAAGGAAGACTCGGAACTTAACGTGTGGTAAATATCACAACAGCAAAGAGAGGAGCAAAACAAAATGAATCAACGTGACATTAGCGAAAACCCATGGCATTTAATTACACTGTATTTTATTTAATGAAAATTGGCCCCAAACAGCACGAGGAATCAAATATTGTCTTGGAGTAGAGGTAACTGCTAGGCTTGAAGCTTACATTGAAAGCTAAAATCTCCAGCCCCTGACTATCCGTAGTTCCAAACATCAAAGGAAAATATTGGAACAAAGGATCTATGTACAGAGAGAGGCAACTCATGGGTACCAGTAAGCAAAATAACCTGAGGGAGAACATTTGTATTCCTCAAGTACAAGAAGTAGCAAGAGTTTACAAGTCTCGCAGCATTGCTTTCTATTGTACAGGGTTCCACAGTAATGCCAAAAATTGCAAAATTGAGGCACTTGCTCCAACGTCTGCAGTTTACATTTGATTATGCTCATAAATTACCAGCAGCTTTAGAATTACAAAATAGAATTGCATTTCAGGCTACTGTTGGTGGTGTGCTTGTTAATAAAACACCACAAATGAACAGGCCTAGATGTTCGGCTTGTATGGAAGCAACCCAGGGCACATCAGGTACAAAGAACATAGCCATGAAGCAGCTGGAAAGGCCACCGTGAGGCCCCTTGGACATGAATGGCAACAAAGGGGGACAATTGCACATTTAATCTGTTCAAAGCAGCAGCGCTATTCCTGTCACAGGGAAGAAGTTAGTTGGTATGAATGTCTTACAATCTGTTGTCATCTCCAATACTTACTGATCTTCAGAAACTGACCCCAGCACTTGGGCTGCTCATGTTCCAAAGCAGGGGGGAGCTTAAATCTGGTAAGTTTTTGAAAACAATATTGCAGATTGAACCTAGGGGTCCTCTGCCAGCCCTTTTTATTTTTATTTTGAGAGTCTTTCCTCAGCCTCTGGAATAACTGGCATTACAGGCGTGCGTCACCGCACCTGGATAAACTTCAGTATTTCAACATTTAATACTTACATAAGGTGGCTATTAGGTAATTTGAAAATAACTACTGAAAGAATGTTAAATTCAGTTTTCTGACTACAAGATCATTCACTGCTATCACATGGCATTTTATTAGCCTGGCCAATTATTTATGTAGTCAGGTTTGTTAACATAAAGGAAACTACTCTGAATTTTAACAGCAAGGTTTTTCCCACTAAAAGTAGGCTTTCTAGACTATTATGCTTGTAACAGTCATTAACTGGCAATTGCATTTTAAATTCTCAAACTGGAGTACTGAGGTTAAATCAAATATAAGCTTTACAAGGCCAGTTCTCTTTGTGAAATAAGTGTAACTTCACGGTAGACTACCTGGTTTTTGAGTAACAATTGTGTGACATAATCCTTTATTTTTGAGCAGATTCATCATAGGGATACTGAAAAGTTTTTTCCAAGATGATGTTATCTTGGCAAAGAATATTTACTATTAAACCTTCTTAAGCTTTCTTTCTAACAACATTATTTGAAACCAGAAATATAATCATGGAAAACTGACTTTTTCAGGAATTACTACATGTAGAACTGTACTCAAAGCGTGAAAAGTTGGCGATTCGCTTTGAAAACGCATCTGTCCCATGGCTTCCTCTCAACTGAAAATTGGATTCAGCATAAAGTAACTGGGTTCTCAGTTTGCAGAGTGTATACATTAGGAAGTTTCACACTGGCTATCCCGGTCCATCGTTATCTTATTCTAGTACAATAAACATTCAGTCCTCACTGCCTAGTACCTAATAAAACCAGCAAACCTAAGTGAAAGCAAGTATTTTATTTAAATCAGCTGTTAAATCACAGTTTATCCAAATGAACATAATGCAACATTGGTCTTAAAAGAAAGGGCACAAGTATGACACAGACTCAATCCAGCATCTATCAAAATACCATTTATAAGAAGGGGGCTTGACTTGTTCCATTCTGTGAGCGAATGCAGTCCAGCATATAAGAGCAGAATCAAAAACTTACAATAGTCAATTCTTTTCTATGTAACATGAAAAACATTTCACTATGCTGCCTCAGAATCAGGCACACTAATCTATCCAAACCACTATATAACAATTAGGAGGAAAGACTTAACAAGACTTATCTGCTAGTGAAAAAAACCTCCTTCCAACTTCGCTGGACTAAAAGAAAAATTCACAGTAACAGTGGAACATTCTGTGTGTTTCAAAATGCTTTTTATTTTTAGCTCACTGTGCATAATAGGAAAGTGGCCAGTTTCTGATTACTACACTAAGCATGGACCTAAGCTTTAGTGAATTTTTTAGAATAAGAAGTGTACCTTCTCACCAGGAATGTTATTTCTTGGAAGCTGTTTTTCACAGGTATTAACTGAGGCTTTAAACTTTCCAGGGCCTCATCACAGCTGCACGCCTGTCACGTATTGTGTGATCAGGCAAGTACTACGCTGCATATGCCCTTAATTAAAAGCTATGAAAAAATATACAATAGATAAAGAAAGAGGATTACTCAAAATACATATAAATACATGAAGAACGATACTCCAGTTTGAGAAAGTTTTGCCAACTCCAGTTCCAGGTTTAGAATTTAGGACCTCAATTCAGAAAGATCATATGGTATCAAGAGAAAGTAATAGATGATCTTGAAAAAAGGCAATGTTAGATGGCGATAGCTCCTGATGAAGCCTCAGGATTGTTGGGGAGCACTGGACGTGAGATCAGTAGGTGGGCCTGCTTTCTGGTTCTCAAAGTTCTGAAATATCGGCTTCGAGTTTCAGCAGCAGCATGTTCTTCCGTGACTTGTCTTCACATTCTGGTCTGGCAAATATACAATGGCATGAACTGGAGAAGGATGAAGCAGAGGAAATAAAATCTCCTTTTGCTCTATCGTTTGTTAACAACAGAATAGTTGTACAGTTGAACTGTAGCTAACTAGGAATCCTATTAACACCATTTAAGACCATTAAAAAGAGAAAGTGGCCAAGTACAGTGGTACATGCCTATACTCTCCAAACTTGGGAGACTGAGGCAAAAGGGCTGCAATGAACGAGGCTAGCCTGAACTACACAGAGAGACCCTGTCTCCAAATACAAACAAAATATCCCCCAAACAGTTAAAAAAATTAAAACTAAAAAAAAGGGGGGGGATGAGGGTCCACGTTATATTACACCATGCTATCACAAAACTTGTAACTGTAATAATGCTTCTTGTCAGGCTCGTATACATCAGAAAATTCAAAAAATACTTCTCAATATTCTTGGGAAGCCCCCCCTTCAAAGTATTATGAATCAGATTTTTGATATAAACCTACTTCTGACTGCTTTTTTTTTTTTAGAACTCAACTAGTCAGTACTAGGAAGAGCAAGCACACTGTATTACTGTATTTCTTATGCCTTGAGCCAAACACACACACACACACACACACACACAACCCTTTCACACGAGACATAAAATGAAGCCATTATTTTCATGATGGCTTACACCAGTAAGACTAAAGTGGTATTTCAATAAAGGGAGAAAAGAAAACTAATCTAGATTGCTTTTTCTAGTTGATAAATACTCCCCCAACTGAAAGTTATCCAAAAATCACTCATTTGAACTCCTGAAGTTCCTTTATAACCAATTTGCCACCTAATGGCACAAAAGGGGGAAATGCCCAGAAGAAAAGGAAGGTACTCACATGCCTCAGGGTTCTGCCGGCTCTCCCTCTGGTTTCTGCTGCTCCTCTTCCACTTGGGGCTTGATGTTCTCCGAATCACGGTGCACCTTTGCTCCCTGAGCTCCTGCCTCCTCCTCCGTTAGTTTTGGTCCATTGGTGTCTGGGGACTCTTTGGTGACACTGCCCAGAGCTTCAGTGTCTGCCAGGGCTGCGTTTGGATCCTCCAGTTCTTCAATGGCGTCCCCCTTCTGGTCATCTTTGGAGTCAAGAAGCAACTTGTCTATTCTTTCTCCTGACTTGGCACAGCTGTCATCGCCCTCTGTCGTGCCTAGGGACAACACCTCTTCCAACTGCTGCTCATTCACACCAAATCCTTCAACCTCAACTGCTGGGGTCTTTTCTGAAGTTCCGTTCACATCTTTGGCAATGTCAGAAAGCTCGGGTTTTTCAGCGGCGAGCTTGGACTCAGGGTGGGTGGCGGTGGTCGGAGTCTCATCCTGTGCAGTCTGCTGTGCTCTGACTTCGCCCACAGGTTTCTGTGTGACCCCCTGGCTGTCAGCTGGCACTGGGGGAGCCTCCATTGCTGTGTCACATGGAAACGCTTCAGACACTGCTGTTTCCTCGGTCCGGGCAAACTGGTCCACGGCTGTCTGGATTATGTTTTGCACAAGCTTACTGCTCTCAGTCTCAAGTTCTAAGACCTGACTTTCAGCCTTGGGACTGCCCTCTGCTACTGGGCTCACTCCAGCTTCCCGACAGCCAATCTGCCCATCTTCTTTGTCCCCTTTCTGTTCCTGAAATGCGCTTTCCTCTTCCTCCAGGCCAGAATGCAGGTCTTGCTCAGGAGTGGCCGGCATTATTACTGGTTCTGATTCTGCCTGAGGCTCAGGCCCCACGGGTACAGCATCCTTTCCAGAGGACCCCTCTGCTGGTTCTAAAGGCGCACCTGCAGGCTCTGAAGCATCAGCAGTTTCTGAAATCCTGCCACTTTCTCCTAACACCTCCTCCTCCACTGCTGCAGCTGTGACAGTCACTGAGGCCTCAGGGCTCTGAGTCTCCTCACATGCTGTTTCCTCCTCTTGACCTGGAGGTGGAGGAGGAGAGCTCCCTTCTAAATCGCTTGCTTCCTTCTCCTGGTCTGTGATGGGCATGTCAGCCAACTGGACTAGTTGCTGGCCGAGCCCTTTGATTGATTTTGGCTCAGTTTCTTCTTCCCTGTCTTGTACTACCTTTGTGTCAGTTTTCTCCTTTTCTACTTGAGCTACCCTCTCTCCTTCTTCGGGGCCTGGGCTCTGGAGTTCTGTGTTACCAATCTGCTGAAATTCTGCTCCTTCAATTAATTCACCTCGAAGGGGAACTTCAGGGGTCTTTTCCTGACTGGCTACCTGTGTAGATGTGACAAGTCCTTTGACACAGGGTCTGTCTTCAGCTTCCCTGTCAGCAAGCTGGCAGGCCTCTTGAATCACCTCAGTCTTGGGCATTATAGTTACAGCCTCCACTGACAGCTCTTGCTCCGCAGGTTCTAGAACTTCTTCTGGCTTTAATTGTTCTTTACATTCTTCCTGGGATTGAAATGCAGGTGGTGCTGAAGGTCCTGCAATCTGGGCAGGAGCTGCCTCTGTGACCTGTGACTGGGTACCAGAGACAGCCGCACTGTCCTCTTGCCCGACCATGACCTCATCTGGCTGCACTGTCTCTAGCACCTCAACGTCTGCCACAGGGGTGCTTCCGTTGGTCTCACTGTCTGTCAGGGTATCTGCTGAGTCAGGGAGAACAGGCTGCTCGGAGGACTGCACCTCAGCTAAGGGCTCAGATTGGCACATGGTTACCAGCCCTCTGGGCTCTACGCTCCCCATGACTTGAGGACCTTCCTCAAAGCCCTCACGAGCAGCCTGGGCTGCTACCTCTCCTTGTGTAAAATGCTCAGTTTTAGTTTCTTGTACTGTTACTCTCATCCCTGCATCCATCTCTTCCTTCGGCTCTGATGCTCCAGAGTCTTCTGCTTCCTCCACTTTCTTTAGGGCTTTTGGTTCTGCTCTCTGCACGGTCATCAGAGTCACATCTTCGGCCCCACTGCTGTCAGGCAGCCGTGACTTCTCTTTTACTTTTTCTGCAACCGCCTGTAAGACAGCCTGAGTCTGCCGCTCCTGCTCTTCAGCATCTGGCCCGCCGCCTTCCACTTCCTGCACTGGGGTGGCTTCCTCTGTGGTGTCTGGGGAGTCAGTTAGCTGGGAAACTGCAGACACCATCTCTGTGGTCTCTTCTGCAGCGGATGCTTCGGCAGCTTCTTCAGCAGTGCAGAGCACCTCTGTGGTTTCTGCAGCAGTCACAGCCTCAGGAGTTAATCCCACTTCACTAGTGATCGTGTCATCATGGGCCTCTCTGCCCTCAGGCACAGTTTCAGTGGCCATAGGTGTTTCTTCAGCAGTGACTTCACTTTCAGTCACCTCCCCAGTTAACAGTGTGGCTTCATCTTGTGCTTGTTCAAGAGGCTCTGTCACGGAGGCAGATATCCACGAAGGAGACCGTTCTTCCACATTGGTAACCGCCCTTATCCCATCGACGACAGCCACTGCCGCACAAGGAGCCAGATTCTCGCTGAGCTCCTCGGACACGGACTCCGCTTCGCTTTGGGGGGCTCGCTGAGCTTCCATCTTCTCCCTTTCCACGGCATCATATTCGGACAGAGGCACTACAGCCGGGACATCAGAGTCCTCCTCGTTGATTTCTGGGGGCCCTGTGTCTCCAGCAGCGGCCTGATCTTGTTTCCCATCTGACCTTTTCTTCCGCCGTCCAGGGATGAACTTCTTAATTGAAACCCAAGATTCTTCCTTCCCAGGTTCAACATCTGAAGCTGAATGCTCTATACAGGCATCTTCGCTTTTCTCTTCCTGTTTTGACTTGGGTTTTTTCCTTGGGGTCACCAATCTTTTAAATGACTCCCAGGTGGACACGCCCTCCCCTTCGGAGGGGCTGCCCGCGGGCTCAGGAGAGGAGCTTCCTTGCCCTTGATCTGGCTCCTGGGTGCCAGCAAGGACAGAGTCGGTTCCGGCTTCTTTGTCTCTGGCAGCCTCCTCTGTTTTGTAGCCGTCTCCTCCCATCATTTTTGGTCCTCCTTCCTCATCAGAAGATGACGCTTTCCTTGCTCTTTTCTTGGATGACCCCACACAAATCAATGCCTCCCAAGACACTGAAGTGTCCACCTTGCGCTTCGGCTCCTCGGGCTTTGGCTCCTCCGCAGGGCCTTTGACTTCTTCTTGCATCTCAGAGGCCGCACTCTCCGTAGAAGACAAGGTGGCACTCTTGACCTTATCCAACTTGTCCAGCTTGTCCAGCTCATCTTCCTTATCACTTTCAGAAGGCCGTCGCACACGCTTCTTGGGTGTCACCATCTTTTTGAAAGATGCCCAGGGAGTAACGCCTTCTCGCTTTTTCTCTCCGTCAGAAGCAGCTCCATCTTCAGCCTCACCTTCCAGGTGCCCCTCTGGGACCCCTTTCTCCAGACACGTGATCTCTTCGGGTTCTTCTGGGGACGAAGCAGAGCTCTCGCCCTTCTGCTCATCCGCACTATCTGGAGACTCTGCTGCACCTTGATTATTTTCCCCTGACTCTTCATCTCCTCCTCCGCCTCCTCCTCGTTTCCCCTTTGGTTTCTTTGCAGAAAGCTTCTTTAAGCCAGTGCTGGAGAACAGTTTTTTCAGGGGGCTTCCCTGCACCTTGATTCTGTCTTGTGATGACAGCAAGGCCACCTCACTCACGATGCTCTCGGGGTGTTTGGGCAACACCTTTTCTTCGGTACTCAGCTCTGTTGGCCGGGCATGGTCCCCTCCAGAGGCGCAAGCTTCTTTGGTCTTTTCCAACGCCTCAGCGAGTTCAGCTTCCTGAGTTTCCTGAGCATTTGTTTCCAGCAGTTTTTCAGGTGGCAACACTTCTATTTCTCCTGCATCTACCTCTTGTTCCTCTGCTTTCTTCTCCATGCTGCTAACGTGGACTTCAGCAACAACTTCCTGGTGGGTTTCTACTTTTTCATCAAATACTTCAGTCGCCAAAGGAGCACATTTCTCTGCAGGAGGGCCCTGCACACCGCTGACTTGATCTTCCAAAGGCAGCTCCACCTTCTCGTAGTCGGCCGATAATCTGGCCTCATCTGCACCTTCCAGGGGCTTCTGGGGCTGCTCAGAAGCTGTGGGCTGCTCAGAGGCATCTTCTGCCTTCTCATTTTCCTCTGTGTCTGCCTTTGCCGGCTCTTGCTCCTTTTTCTTCTCAGAAGCTTCCAGTTCATCTTCCTTTGGCTTTCTGAAACTTGTCTTTTTTCGCCAACCAGCCCAACCTTGGGTAAAGAATTTCTTGAAGGTCGATGTAGTCTCACTGGTGACCGGGCTGGTGGGAGACTCTGGAGGCTTGGGAGGCTCCTTTTCTTGTGTTGTTTCTCCTTCATCTTTGCCTTCTGCTGCTGCTTGACCAGATTCAGCTGTGAGAGGAATTTCTGTGTCACTTTGCCGGTGCTTCAGGGTGTCTTCCGCCTTCTCCACGGACTGTTTTTCTTCACTCTCTTTGGCTGCTGCCTCTTCAGTCTCCTCCGCGCGGGGTTCTCCAACATCATTAGCCTCAGTAGGTCCTGTCATTTTTTCTAAGCTGCTTTCTGAAGAAGGAATCTGTTGGATCATCTCAGGCATTTCCTCCTGCTTATCCTTTGTGATGTCCTCAACAATCACAGAGTTAGCAGCTGTGTCTTTATCCAAGTCTTTCTTACTCACATCTTCAGGCTCCCTCTGTCCAACTGGTAACAAAAGGAGAGAAGAAAGGAAAAGTGAGAACAGTTCCCAAAGCACAAGTGTATGTTAAACCATGACCAATACTCTGGTTAACCACAGGTAATTCCAGGACAGGGCGGTGAGGTTCTTAAGGGTATTTATACATCTTCAAAACTGGGTAATGTCTGCTTGTTCCAAATGATCTATTTATTTATTTAGTCTTTTTGAGACACGGCTATGCAATTCAGGCTGTCCTTGAACTCACACTATAGCCCAGGCTGACCTTAAACTCCAAGTGATTCTCCACCCTCAAGCCTCCCAAGTACTGGGATTACAAGCATGTGCCACCACACCCAGCCCCAAATAAACTTTTAAAATTCAGGTTCAAAGGTACTGCTCCACTTTTTTTCTCTGTTCAAGGAAAGTTAACAAAACTTAAAAGTCAAAAAATGAATTTTCATGTAAGTAGTTATCACTAAGGGTGGATCAACCAGAGAGCTATTTTCTGTTATAATGTTGGAATTATACACCTGTGGTTTTCAACTAGAATCTATCATCTATCAAGTATTAGAAGTAAGTTCCACTTTATAGGAAGTAAAGCATGACAGGAATACAAATGTAAGACAGAACATATTGTGTGGCAATCACTAGTCTTATCTCAGTAGGACCACAGGGACCAGGTCTCTGCAGAAATCCCAGGCTTGGTTGTCGAGAATACAAGGAACGTTTTGTGAGATAGGAGATGTATCAAATCTGGTGAGGAAAAGTGGCAGAACAGACGGCCTGCTTGAAGGGACTCCTTCTTGCTCAAACTTTGAAGCATAAAACTCATGACACCCTTGAGATATAACACAGTGAATCAAAAAAGGAAATACCTATGCGTCAGCCGGGTGTAGTGGTACGTGCCTGTAATCCCAGCACTCAGGAGGCTGAGGCAGGAAGATAGTTGCAAGTTCAAGACCACCCTGGACTACAAAGTGAGCACAAGGCCAGCCTGAACTTCACAGGGAGACCCTGTCTCAAAACAAACAAACAAACAAAAACAAAACAAAACAAAAAAAAAGACAGGACTGGGGATTTAGCTCAGTGGCTCAAGCACTTACCTGGTAAGTACAAGGCTATGAGTTCAATCCCCAGTACCAAAAAAATACATAAAAATTTTTTAAAAACCGGAGATTTAGCTTGGCAGCATAAGTGCCTTCCTGGCAAGCACTAGGTCGTGAGTTTGATCTCTGTTACCAAAAAAATGGAAAAAAAAAAACCCCACAAAACAAAATTAGTATGAAATACACTGTACGACCAATTTGAAACTTTACAAACTAAGGAAATTATTGTTTTCCTTATTATGAAGCAAATATTAAAAACAAAAAGTTCAGACACGTTAGACTGCCAAATATCTTTAACCTTTTTTCTACATTTTACATACACTAATATATAATCTTCCTATTTTTTAAAGTATGTATAATCTTCTGAAATAAGACAATGCTTTAAGTTTCCATTTCTTTTTATTATAAATTAACATTATGGTGAGCTTGCTTATTGTTAACCTAAGTGCATTTTCATGAACTGTTTCTTTAAGAGTTCCTGTTATTAAAAGAATGGTCACAAGAGACAATTCTGCAAATACTTTAAATGCAACACAAGATGTGACCTTTTATAAAAAGGTGGATGATATCATAGGAACTATACCAGAGAAAAAGCCAAATTCTGATAATTATCTGGTGCAATCTTACTAGTAATGAACAGAAATATTACAAACAGTCATTTATCTCTGTGGAATTAAGAAATGCAGGTATTTTGTGAATGGGGGGATATGGTAGGTGTTATTCATACCTCACTATGTTCCTTCATCTCCTCAATCTGTGTTTCAATGTGAAACATTTCCCCCTCTTTCTATTTCTCAAAGGACTGTACTGCATAGAGTTTTAACCAGGTAAACAACCGGGTGTGGTGGTGCACAGCACGCCTATAATCCCAGCCCTCAGGAGGCTGAGGCAGAAGGATCACTGCAAACTTGAAACCAGCCTGGGCAGGCTACATAGCAAGCCCTGTCTCAACAACATAACCAGACAAACTAGGGAAAAAAATATGATAAATAGCTGCCAGTTGGCAGTTTATTGCTTGTAATAGATTTTTTCATTTGTTTTAAGATACCTAGGAAATTTGTAAATCATAACTGGCCAACTAGTCTGTGATCTCTTTTGACCTAAGTAACGCTGACTGCTCCAAGAGCGTAACAGCCGGCGCAGGGCTGGAGGTGCCTTTGCGCAGGCGCACTGCTGAGATATCGGCCAAACTACAGACTGGCGCTGCAGGGAGGCCCTGCTCCCCAAAATCCGGCCTCTACTATGTCATTACACTGCCAAACATCTAAGGACCTGGAGGACAACTCTTTAAGTGCCTGACGTGGAGCTGTTTAATTTGCACGTGAGCGCGGTCGTTCCTCGCACACCTGCGCATGCTGCCCCCACACCGCAACTTCACCTGGCTGCAACCCGCCTGGAAACCGCATCCAATCTCTCAGTCCTTTGTGCTCGCTCTCTGCAGCCCCCACTGACGCCCCTGTTGGGCCTACGCTCCATCTGGGGATTTTCTGAGACCTGGATCTTTTGCCACCTACCCTGTGCCCCGCTCTCCATGCCTTCCCCCCACCCTGGTTGGCACCTAGGATCTTCACACTGAGCTACATCCTCAGCCCTTTTGATGTTTTAAAACACGGTCTCACATTAAGTTGCCCCAGCTGAGCTCCAACTTGTGATCCTCCTGCCTCAGCCTGTCAAGAACACTGGGATTACAGGCATGTGCCACCTCACCAGGCCCCACAGCCCTCCCTCTCTCCCAACCCGTGACTCCCTTGTAACAGTAACTGCTGTCAGCTCCCTCAGGGTCACCGTGGCCTGCTGCTATGCCACAGGAAGGTTTGGCACCGAGGCCAGCTTCCTGTACGGGGGTCCAGGCCGTGATGCAGTAGGCACCATACCTCCGGTGCTGATGCCGTCCTGGGCCCTGCTCCCTCCTCCCTCCTCCTCCCTGCATCCCAGTTTTCCAAGGCGAGGTGTCGATGAGGCTGGAGACCGCGTGAGGGCGCTACTCACCGCAGAGGGTCCTCCACCAGGGCATGGTGCCGGTGCCCGCGGTCTCTCCCTGCGGCCCCATGGCCGGACAGGTGAGCTAGGGTCGCCACGCGTCACAGAAGCCAGAAAGCTCCAACCCCCAGGCCATCAACGAACTCCGCTCGCGCTGCAACGCCCGAGTGGTGCGGGACGCCCAGGCACTACCTGTGCGTCTTTCAGACACACTCCTGCCAAAACTAGTCCTGGTGTCAAAGCCAGGCCAGCTACACTGTACCCAAAAAGCCACAACCTGGTCCTGCAGCCTCGCACACCAGGGCGGCTCTGAATCCCGCTGCGCGTGGAAAAAGTCAAAGGGTGGCAGAAATCTGTGTGTGGCTTTGGTTAGGCTGAAAGCGCTTGAAGTTCTTGAGTGTAAGGACTGTGGACATCCGACACGCTCCTGGAGCAGAGCTTCGCCTACAATTACAGAGCCACGCCTCCCACTGGTCCACTTCACATGTGGCCATTCTGGAGAATGCAAAACCAGTGTCACTTGGGAAGCAGTGTGACTGTCTTACACTAAACATACTTCATGATCCAGTGACCATGCACCTAACAAGCTGAGATGTTAAGAGCATACAAAACACGGTGTGTGGCTATTGATCACAGTTTTTTCATTACTGCCAAAACACTGGAAGCAACCAAGGAGTCCTTCAGCAAGCAAGTAGGTAAACAGTGCAGGAAAAAAACAAAACAAAACAGTGCAGGCAGTCAGCACTAGAAAGAAATGGCCATAAAGACATAGAGGAACCTTAGACAAATATTGCTAAGTGGAAAAACACCAATCTGGGGAGATGTGATCCCAGCTCTGGAACATCCTAGACAAGGCAAAACTATAGAAACAATAAAAAGATCAGGGCTTGGGGAGAAAAGAATGAACCAAAAGAAGAGATTTTAAGGTTGCCGAAAACTCAATCGCCACCATACACATGTCCAAACTCACTGAAGCATAGCAGGGCACTGACAGTGACCAGTGGCGGGGTGACAAGGATGCAACGATGGGATCACTACATGCAGCAAATGAACCACAGCAGGGGTGGGTGGAAATAGCCAAGGTGCACAATAGAAGCACAAGAGACAGGGGTTTTTGCAAGGAAAGTCAATTCTGTACACTTCCAAAGCATAAACATTCTTTTAACTTTTTATAATTTGTAAGTACCACTTAAGGCAAAAAACAAATAGCTCATGTTAATCTCCACACTCTGGTAGGGAAATTGCTCTGTTTCAAGTGCACAATAATTCGAACTCTATTTCAGTATGAAAAGCGAAGTTTCCTTATGGTTCTAGTCTTGCTTTAAGAAAAAAGGGAGGAATAAACGAAACCTACCTTGCACTCACAGTGATGCAAAGCCCACCTGCCCCTCAGCTCACACCCATCTAGGGAAAGGCTGCATGAAACAAAACCTACAGTGCTAAGTGGGGGTGAAAAGTGCACAGGCATCTGTGTCTACTAACAGTAAGAAAGGGAAGACCTATTCTGTGGTGGAGAGCTCTAAATGTCAACTTGTAAGGGACAGGTGCACATTGTATTTAAAAGCCTGTCAAGGACACAGCATCAGGTCTGCTGTATTGTAAGAGTGATTTGAGAACACCCAGGTGACAGGGCAAGACCCTGTCTCCACAAACAAAGAAACAACAACAAGCCAAACAAACCAGAACAAATGGCCTATACTGAATTAGGACACAACACAAAATCAGAAATTGATGCAAGTAGGAAAATATATGCTTCAGCCATATCAATGAGAGCTAAGGACACATGGCCATGAGTACCACCTGAACCCAGGTTAGACCTTGCAAAACAAAGGGGGAAATGCTAAACAAGACATTATTAGAATACGTACCAAAACTAAAGTGTTTATTAACATAACAGTATGGGCTGGGGATTTAGCTCAGTGGCATAAGCGCCTGCCTTGCAAGCAGGCAGTCATGAGTTCGATCCCTGGTACCGATAAAAAAAAAAAAAACATAACAGTATGACATAACTATATTTCGATTATGAGAGGGAATATCCCTATTCTTAAGAAGAGAAGGAGGAGGAAGGGTTGGAGGCAGAAGAGGAGGAGGAGGAGGGAAGAAATACTGGTATAAAGGACCATGATGCATATACAACTTACACTTACATGGTTGAGAAAATCCTGTGCCCACATAACACAGAAAATCCAGTTCTGCTGTTTATTTTCAATGCATTGGTGGTGGCAGAGAATGAGGCAAAATGCTAGCAAGTACAGCTTTCTGTCAGTGTGAATTTAAAACACACACACACACACACACACACACACACCAAGTTTTCTCAAATCTCCATTCTCAGGTGTGCTCACCTGTGGCCCCCCACCCTACTATCTGCAAAGGCTACTTTATCGGGTTGACACCCACAGCAAAAAACAAAAATGCTAATGCATTTTTTTCTCTTCATTGTTTTGTCTTCTTGAGACAGGGTCTCGCTATGCAGTTAAGGCTGGCCTTGGGCTCACTTTGTAGCCCAGGCTGGTCTCCACCTTGCAAACAATTTTCTGCCTCAGCCTCCTGAGTGCTGGGATTACAGGAGTACACCACCACACCCAGCTTCTTCATTGTTTTCTAAAGACTAAAACTATTTATTTCAATTCTTGTCAATTCCAAAAGTAATCCAGCCAGGCGAGGTGGTGCACACTTGTAATCCCAGAACTTGGAAGGCTGAGGTGGAAAAATTGCCACCAATTCCAAGTCAGTCCAGTCTCCCTAGTGAGTTCAGGGCCAGTCTGGAATACATGGTGAGCCCTTGCCTCAAAAATAAAAACAAAGAAACAACCCAAAAGCAATTTATGTAAATTGCAGAAGAAAAGACATTAAAATGCAGGGAAGAGAAAAATCCCTACAACGTCCAGATGTAAAATTTATGGGTTTTCTCCTTGATAAGCTATTCCAGAGCCACAAAGATTACTCATTTTATTTGTACAGTCCCTTACTATTGTTAGATAATGTATCAGTCCAATCTCTCTCCTGCTTCGTCTTTCAAGTGTGGAAGCCCTTGTGCAGATTCCCGAGCTTCTGAACTGAAGAGGGCAGTGTTGACCATCTTGTAGCAGCCAGGCTACAGTTCTGCAGACAACCGGAACCAGAATTTATGTGTAGTGGGCTTTCAAAGTCTACTGTGCCTGGTTTACCCCTGACTTTCCACAGACACATTTGCAAGGGAGCAGAGGAGCGCCTACAGCACCAAACAGCCCTCTGTCCTTTCCTTCTTTATTTGCACTTTGTCAGTGCAGGTGTGCTTTCTCCAGCCTAAACCGGCTTCCCACTATCTGCCTGGAGGCAGAACCCGTTCTCAGCATGGTGAGTGAGGTGTAGATCATGGCTTAGCACTGTTAAGGAGGCTGTTAAGTACATTACACAAACAAACAAACAAACAAAGCTCAGCCTGAGTGGCAGGGAGAGGAGTGAAGTGACAGATCAGAGACAACAAAATACTGGAGGCAGGCACACACTAGGAGGCTGAAGCAAGAGGATCATGCATTTAGTCCCACCCTGAGCAACATAATGATTCAGGGAGAGCCTGTCTCAAAATTAAAAACTGAACATAGAGGTGAGTTTCTAGCTCAGTGCGAAGGCCTGGGTTCAATCCCCAGTACTAGGTAGAAATAAAAAGGAACACACTTCTGGAAAGGAAGGTCCACTGCTCACCGGTTCAGGTGCAGGCTTAGTGGAGTAGAGTCCATTCCTAGCTCAAGATATGGTGACCTTTCATCCATATGCGTGTTTTGTGAACCTCCCTCCCATCATCTTGACACTGGCAATGGGACCAAATCATGTGCTCTACCACTGAGCTATGCCCCAGCCCTACTAAAGAATTACTGTCTGCCCTAGAGTTATCAGTCTGGATAGAAAGAAGAAAAAAATAAAAGGACTCAATCATTGAAGCAGCACTGATTGAGAGGTGGAGTATTAACCTCTCCAGTCCATCCACAGAAATGATGGGTTTCAGACTGTACCTTTCTCACATGCTACAGAATTAATATTCCTGATCCTGTCAGTAAGGCCGCTGTCTCAAAAGAGAGGGCAATCAGCTGGGAGCAGGGAAACATGCCTGTAGTCTCAGCACTGAGAGAGGCTGAGGCGGGATGAAGCCAAGTCTGAGTCCCACAAGACACTGTCTCAAGGAGAACATAAAAAGGGATCTGGATCTGCGTGTAGTGGCACATGCCTGTGATCCCAGCACTCTGGGAGGCTGAGAGCAGAGGATTGTTATGAGTTTGAGGCCAGCCTGGTCTCCATAGTAAGGGAAAGGCAAGCCTGGACTACATAACAAGACCCTGCCTCATTAACAAAACAAGAAAGTTGGCCTGGCCTCTGCATGTATGCAAGCTGCCATCAGGACTCTCCTGGGGTAACCAGTGTGGGCCAGGAGAAGTAGCAGCCAGCCCCACCCTTACAAGCCTGTGGGCCATCATTGCCTTCAGGGACCTGTAGCCACAGCAGGCAGGAGAACCAACCAGCTTCACCTTGAAGAAGCCATGAGTGTAAGCAGAAGCCGGCTTTGCATGCCAATGCCTCACCCCGGGAACCTGTGTTAACAAAAACCCAGGTGCCTGACCCATCCCCCTACTGGATGGATAGCCGATGTGGGAAGCTCCTGGGACCCCACAACTCACTAGTCCAGAGGAACTCAGGAAAATGTCAAGACAAAGGAGTAAAAAGGCAATCTCTGGCCTCCAGCCCAAAGAAAAAAAGTCCAGGCAGCGTGGACATGGAAGAAAGTGGAAGTTACACACCTGTTTCTGGGACAATGTCAACTGAAGTAAAGAAACTACTTCATGAGGCTATAAAAGTAATATGAGAGTATCAGGTAAGGACGAAATAACAAACATAATAAAAAGGGTTGCTGAGCATGTCTAAAGAAGACATAGATAAAAAAGAGAAACCTAGGAGAATGAGGGAAACCTTGAATGAACAATATAGAACTGGAATGCATGAAACAGACTCAAAGAGATATCCAGGAAGTTAAAAACTCCATTGAAAGCTAGCAAAACTGCTTGAAAGAAACTGAAGATAAGACTTTCAGACCTTGAAGACAGGATGGTAGCTAGTAATCGCAAAAGGAAACATCTCTTAAAAATAACAAAGAACCAGGAAATAATTCAATGGCTGCAAGATGACTCAAAGAAAAATAATTTGAGTGACAGGTGTCAGTGAAAAAGCAGGAGTCAACACACATCACATAAAGAGACTATTTACAGAAGCAATAGCAGGGAACTTCCTAAGCATGAGAAAATGACCTGACATACAGATAAGTGAGGCATATAGAACTCCAACTAGCCATAACCAAAGCAAATCTACACTCAGACATATAAAAAGATCCAGAAATTCAGCATAAGAACAGAATACTAAAGGCTGTTAACAAAAAGAAAGAGATCACCTATAAAGACAAACCCATCAGAATCACAGCAGACTTCTCAACACAAATCATCAACTCAAGAAGAGCTTGGAGTGAAGTGAATCAAGTCCTGAAAGAAAACAACTTCCAATTCCGATTGACATACCCTGAGAAACTATCTTCAAAATTTATGGAAAAATAAGATGTTTCCATGACAAAGAAAAACTGAAGGAACTCATGACCACCAAACCAACCCTAACAAAGAGTACTGAAGGATAGTCTAGAGAGACATAAAAATGACCACGGTTCCAGGAACAGCAGCAGAGTGGGATCATCAAGTGTGGCAGAAAATTGAATGGAGGGGAAAGGAGAGAGCCAATGACAGGAAAAAAAGCATGGAAGGGATGAGCCAGTGCATGTTGGCTGCAACCATTAATATAGGTGGCCTCAATTCACCAATAAAAAGAAACAGGCAGAGTGGATCAAGAAACAAGAGATTGGGCTGGGGATTTAGCTCAGTGGCATAAGCACCTGCCTGGCAAGCGTGAGGTCATGAGTTCGATCCCTGGGTCCAAAAAAAAAAGAAAAAGAAAAGGAAAAAAAAAAGGAAGGAAGGAAGGAAGGAAGGAAGGAAGGAAGGAAGGATCCATCAATATGCAGTATACAAGAAACACATTAACTTGAAAGGAAATTCATAAACTGAAAATCAAAGGAGAGAAAACAATGCCCCATGTGACAGGGAACCAGAAAAAAGCAGAGGAAGCTTGCTCATCAACCACAGAATGGATGAGAAAAGAAAGATATGGCATTTTTATACAATGGAAAGCTACCCAGCTATGAAAAAAGAGAATAACGAGGCTCCCGCAGGTAAATGGATGTAACTTGAGCACATGCTCCTGGGTGACATGCTTTAGACTCAGTTAGGTGAGTATCATGTTTTCTCCCTAGTATAAAAAACTGAAGGAGTTAGTGGGATCCAAAATATACAACAGATATTGTGAAAGTGAAAGCGAAGGAAACACCTAATTCCCCAATCAATGTTAATTCCCTAATATCTTCTTTTAAAGTTCTGTATCATTTTCACTGTTTTGTTTTGATAAGTTTTATTCTGTTTTGTTTGGTTGGATTTTATTATATCTGATGGCACAGGCAGCTATTTCAAAAATAACAAGATATATCACGGCAGCCATTTTTCACTTCATATTATCTTGTTTAGAAGCCCTATATAACTTCCACTGTTTTGTTTTGATTGGCTTCATTCTGTTTTATTTTGTTTGGTTTTGTTCCCTTAAAAATAAAAAATAATTATCATAATAAAAAACGTATTTGTGTGTGTGTGTGTGTGTGTGTGTGTGTGTGTGTGTGTATGTGTGTGTGTGTATACACTTGCTTTCATCCCAGTATGAAGCAGGGCTGGTTCTCAAGTGCCCATGAAGTATCGAAGATGGCCAAAGCATTGGAACGAGACTGGCCAGGTGTCCACAGCAAAAGGCATCAGCTTTGGTTCCCGCACTGTCCCTAGTAGCCAGACTGGGGCAGACCCTAATCCTCCCATTGTCTCACATGGCATGTGTCTTGTGTGGCCTGGCTGTTGCCCACCTACCACTAGTGGAAGCAGTGTCACATGTCTTGCTTCCCAGAACACCGGTATCACAGAAGCCAAATGCAGTCGGCCCTCTGCCCGCCACAACGTGGTCTTCACAACTGTGGAGTCAACTGGCGTCGGAACAAAAATACTTGGAGAAGGAATCGTGCCTGGATCGAACGTGTACAGACAGCTCTCATCACCTCCCTGAATAGCACTATTTACAGCATTTGTCTCAGGTTAGGTGTACATTATAATTGATCTAGAGACCATGTTAAAGTATGGGAAGACGCTGTAGGTTAAAGGCAAGCACTACATGATGATACATATAAATCAGCATCTACAGATTTAGGCATCGAAAGGGGTCCTGGAGCCGACTCCCAGTAGACACCTGGTGATGACTATGCTTAGAGGTCGAGAGTGAAGTATAATTTGACTTCTTTTATGTGAGAGGCTTATAAGGGAAAAAAAAGTGTGTCTTCATATATATTACAAAATTTTAATGTTTTCATCCAAATTTTGGTATTGGGGTTTCAGGGTCACATCATTTTTCAGAAAACTACTGCAATATTGCAAAAATCACAGCATTCTTTTTTTTGAGGTTTAGAATAACGAGTGCTGTCTGTCCCCAAGCACATAAGGGCGGCTTACTGGGACATCTGGAGCTGGTTAAACCGCCTGCTCCATGTGTAGTGTTGTCCTGGAATTAGTCCAGAATTCTCTGCATTCTAAATCCATCCTTTATATCCTAACACACCCAAGTCCCTTGTTCTAAAGCTCATTCATCACAAAGTCTCCAAGAGGAGATGTTTATTTGGGATTTGAACTCAAGAGAGGCAGAACTCAGCACAGGAGCATACAGGCGATTGTCATCACCACCACTGATCTTACCATCATATATGTATGAACATGGGTATCACTAAACAGACAGGTGACATCCGCACAGTCCACAGTTAGCAGTATGTGCTTTTGCTCTATTTTTTTTTCCTTCGGTCCCAAAGATTGACCCCAGGGTTTTCAAACTAAGCTTAATCCCCAGCAAATCCTCTCCTCTTGTTTTTTTGAGACAGGATCTCATTCGATTGCTCAGCCTAGCTCAAACTTTCAATCCTCCTGCCTCAGCCTTCAAGAGTGCTAAGATTACAAGCATGTGCCACCATGCCTGGCTATGCTGATAGCTGTGAAGCCTTGGATAACTACCAAACCGTGGGAAATTTACTTTCACGGTGTAAAGTGGCATAGATAAGAAACCAGTATCTGCAGGCTGGTGTGGAGTAAATCACAATGCACACAAAGTGCTGAACATTCCCAAGACGCCCACCCTCGAGCAGCAGTTACTCAGGCAGCAGTAAGGAAGGGGCCAATTTCATGTCTCAGGTCTCTAATCTGCTAACACTGAAGTTCAGAAACTGGGTCCCTTCTTTGAAAACTGATTTGCATAGGGAAGTACATTATCAATAATCTAGAACAGAGCATGTTAGAAGATTCCCTCTCTAGTTTATTTATCTCTCGGTACTTTGGCATAAGTTTCCAAGCTCGCTGTTTTCAGTTATTCTCAATGATAGGTGTAAATTAAGACAGCAGCAAGGGCAAAATAGCATGCAAAGTGAATAATCGATCCCTTCCTGATTCAAGCTCTCTAGTTTACACTTCAGTTGCCGGGGG
>PVJX010000491.1:0-66910 GCA_004027295.1 Dolichotis patagonum | reverse complement strand
GTCACAGTCTTGATGCTTAATTCATCTTTCATTCCAGTTTTTTTAAAAACCTTATTGCTGGGCAGGGGAGTTAGCTTAGTGGCTTAAGCGCCTGCCTGGCAAGCTCGAGGTCATGAGTTCAATACCCGGTACCAAAAAAAAAAAAAACCTTATTGCTTTTCAGGATTCTGCACAAAAACTATTTCAAAAACAACCGATCAAGTGGGGCATGAGGTACACATATGCAATCTTAGTACTCAAGAGGCTGAGGCAAGACAATGCACAAATTTGAGGCCAGCCGGGGCTACATAGTGTGTTCAAGGCCAACCAGAACTATGATAGGGAGACCCTGTCTCAAAGCAAAACAAAATAAAGCCTACTGATCATAAATCTTCTTTACTATAACTGAATTGGCTGACAGCTTGATCTGGGACTTCCAGGTTCCAGAACTTGAAGGAAATAAACTTCTCCACTGTAAACCAATAAACAAACAAACAAATGTTCCTTAACAGGAAAACTTGCACAGCAAAATAAAGATACTGAAAGTTCTTTTCTTTTTCTACTTGTCCTGCTAGGAAATATTTACTTGCTGTTAAATTTTCATGCAGATTCTTATTATCTGACAGAAATGCAAAACTGTACCCCATCTTCCCTCTCCACACTGTAATAAAGGTAAAATTCAGAAAGCAACAGACCCAGTCACTGGAGACTGCCTTAAAAACTAGACAATCCTTCCCATGTTCTTGTTCACTTATCTTTCTACTGAGGTTGTCAGAAACTTAAAAATTCGGCTGGCACCCCAAATTAATCCTGAAATACTGCAAAAAAAAAAAAAAAAGACTAGCTTTTCTACGAGAAACTCAGCATGTAATAAACTAATCATAGTGAGTATGATAAACATCATATTGCACACAAAAAGTGCCCAGAAAAAAAAAAAAGCAAGAAGTGTAAAGTCCCTCCTTCAGCTGTGAATACCCACAAAATGCACCGAAAGCGACTTCTGCCGGGATGGACATTTGTATATTTCTTTCTTGGATATAGGAAAGCAGGAGAATTTTGTTTTTCATTTTGAATATTCAATAACAGTTTCCAGGTTTCACATTAAAACTTCACACTGGTAAATAGTAGAAAACCGTAGTCAAATTAACATGGAGAAGGAATTTGAAGGGAATCTCAAAGTAAATAAGTAATCTATAGAAGTCTGATATTTTTAGTTTTGCCAAAAGTTCACAGTCATTTAAAATTCCATGAAAGCACATGCCTGTAATCCCACTATTTGCAAGGCTGAGGCAGGAGGATCACTGTAAATTCAAAACCAGCCTGGGATACAAAGTGAGGTCAAGGCATAGAGGGAACTGCATAGAGGGACCAGTCTCAAAAAAAAAAAAAAAAAAAAAAAAAAAAAAAAAAAAAAAAAAAAAAAAAAAAAAAAAAAAAAAAAAAAAAAAAAAAAAGAAAGAAAGAAAGAAAGAAAGAAAGAAAGGAAAAGAAAAAAAATCCATTGGAGGAGGAGGCTTTGCTGAAACAAATTCAGAACTTCTATACTGGCACTTTTAAGAATACATCATTAAAAAACCCAACAACAAGAAAAACACATCATTTGGCAGCAATGATTTCAAATACTGCTTACAAATTGAAATTAGAAAACGAAGCTGAATTTTCTTGGTGGAGGGAAGGAGACAGGAAAACCTGTAGGTTCCTAAGGAAACAGGCTTATCAACTACGAAGTTAGAAGAGCTAGAAGTTTGATGTAGGTAACTTGAATGTATTAAATATTCTAATTCAGGCTGGGCATGGTGGCACACACCTGTAACCTCAGTCCTCAGGAGGCTGTGGCAGGAGGATCACTGATTTTGAGGCCAGCCTAGACTATGCAGTGAGACTCTATCTCAAAATCAGTAAGTAAATAAATAATCCACACAGCCAAATCCCTAGAAATCAAGCTGGAGAAAAATGCATCTTTAAATCATGCCTACTGGCCACCACTCCCTCCACCCCCAACACCAATACTGAAGACTGAACTCTGACTTCACACTGTGCTATATCCTCAGTCCCTTTTTTTAAATTTTGGGACAGGTTCTGGCTAAGCCATTAAGCTACCCAGGCTGGCCTGGAAGCTGCAATCCTCCTGCTTCAGCCTTTCAGAGCGCTGTGATTTACAGTAGCTCCCAAGTTTATAGTATGTGTGGCTGTATCAGCATCACAGTAAGAGCTGAGGGTGTAGCTCAGTGGTAGAGCATTTGCCTGGCCTGTGCGAGGCCTTGGGGTCCACCCCAGCATGGTGACTTAATCAATTAATTAAAATAGAACCAGTCTCCCCCACCATGAAGCCCATCTTTATCTAAGGTCCTAACAAACCAACCAAAATGCTGAATGCTGGCAACTTATCGGAAGCAGGAACTTACTTTGTGTATGATTCTAGCAGAAGATAAGTTTATATAAGTTGCTTTCAAATTCACACAAATTGGATATTTTCTCTTTGATTTCCATCCATCTCCGGCCTCCCCAAGAGGAAAGGGCGCACAAACCTGAAACAAAAATCCCTTCAAAGGTTCCCTTCAGCGCTGACAGGAAGATTTCTGCTTAGCCAAAAACAGTGCCCTGGGTTCACGTGGGTTCTGCTGACCCAGAGATGCTCCTCTACGGAGAAAGGCAGAAGTCAGCGCCTGGGGCCGGGCTCGCAGCGACCCACCTGTGCCTTACCTGTGACTGTCAGGGTCCCCAGCATATTTGAAAGCAACTCCAGGGGACGCTGGGTTGGGCTGGCCCTGCCCTGCCCTCCTGTGGCAGCTGGCTGCAGCTTCAGTCCCCTTCTTGCCAGCCCGAGCGGTCTGGTGCGCGCAGAGGACTCAGCGCGCCAGGGCCCAGGCGGGCTCCGGAGCCTCCGCGGCTGCGGGCAGAGCCAGGCGAGGGACGAGGGAGGCGCCGGCCTGTTATAGGGGACCCCGCCCGCCACCGTCGTCCCGCCCTCCCGGCCCGCCCGCACCTCTCCCCGCCTAGGTTCCAGAACGGCCACACAGAGGATCCCCCCGGGCAGTGGTCAGCGGCCAGAAGCAGGCGCCCAGCGCGGTGGCCGAATGAATGAGACCCTGGCAGAAGCATTTGATCGAAACGGTGACTTCATCCCTGGCAAGTCACTGCTTTCCGAGTCTTCGCTTGTAAAGAAAGTAACACGCAGATAGCCAATTTTCCTGCAGTGTTTAATGCTGCGCTCTGTATCTTTCGGTTTGAGTAAAAGATGATGAGGTGCAAAACGCGGTTCCCTGTGACATCACATGTCTCACATTTCACCACCTGTGCATGCACCCCAATGGCACCCCCGATCCATCAGAGACCTGGCAATGCTCAGGAGTCCTGTTTCCTGACTTCTCTGGGGAAATGATATTACAAAGCAAATTGTGTCTGCAAAATTTCTTTGATGGAGGCAACCTTTAAACAGTAGAAATTCTTGGGTTGGGGCTATAGCTCAGCGGCCTAAGCGCATGCCTGGCAAGCGTGAGGTCCTAAGTTTGATTCCTGGTACCAAAAAAAACAAAAACAAAAGTAGAAATACTTGAGAATGAGTGTGTGTGTGGTAGAAGTTAGCTGCACATTTAGATCAAGCAATGCTGTAGTCCAGCATACAGACACTATCATATCCCCGGTGTACAAGCCTAAATAGGGAAATACTTAAAATTCACAAACTCTAGTGTGCTGAGGCTGTAGGCCAGGGACTGAGTACTTATCTAGCACAGATGAGGCCCTGGGTTTGAGCTCTAGCACCACAAAATATTTAAGTAAAAAATTCTAGCCAGGTTGGGCATGGCGGCACCTATAATTCTAGCACTCAGGATAGCTATGAGTTCAAGGCCAGCCTGCACTACACAGTAAGACCCTGTCTCAAAAAACAAAACACAAACAAACAAAAAACAAAACAAAACAAAGAGCAAGTCAGAAGCCATGCACACAGGATCTGAAGTTGAAGGTCAACCCGGGTAATTTATGGAGACCTTGGCGGGGAAGGGGACAGGACAGGTCAGCGAATAGGGCTGGGATGAAGTGTAAGGGCAGAGTGCTGGCCTAGCTTGTGTGAGGCCCATCACCCCTCCCTGTACAGACAGCTCCACAATTCAGTTCTTTCCCACTGAAGCTCTAGATTCGTCCCACAGAGACACACAAGTGATGAGTGAATAGGTATGTCCTCAAAATTTGAACAGTTTTGCCATGTGTGGTGGCACAGTACTGCAATCCCAGCATTCAGGAGGCTGAGGCAGGAGAATTACTGCAAGTTGGAGGCCAGGCTAGGGTACCAAGTGAGTTCAAGGCCAGCCTAAACTGTTACATAGTGAGATCCTGTCTCAAAAAACAAACAACAAAACAAAAAAACCTGAAAACAGTTCGGTTCTGTCAGTAGGGCAGGTCCATTCAATTCTTTGGTTTCTTCCTTCAGCCTTGCCAGCCTGATCTGATCGCCTCTAGCTATTTCCCTAAGCAAACAAAGAGAAAGTTTTTACTGTTGCTCTTCTTTTCAGTTCTGGTTCATTACCCACTTGAGCAGGGAGGGTAGGGGCCCTCAAGACTGGCAAAGCAATGACAGTTAAGGGAGCAAAAACTGAAGCCCAGAAGAGCTAGCGGGCAAGCCACGCAGTTGCTCCTTCTGGCCACCAGGGAGCGCTATGCACATTCAGCCCCAGTGTGAGCAAAGTGGAGACTGGTTCCTCACCGGCAATCAGACCTAGTTTAAAAAACTCAGTTTAGGCCTAGCCAAATACTACCTGGCTTCGTCTTTTATTCCAACAGACATCAGCCTCTCTGTAAGCCTAAGATGAAGACAGTGACAGGTCTTTGTCCCAATTCCCAGATGAAGCCACTTAGCAGTTTCCTAACCTTTCATCATCCAGAGGGGTGTAAACTTCGGCTCACAAATTGCTTCAATTATTATACTGACAAATGGCTGGATTAACTGTCCCTCTACAGAGTCCCTGTGGAAGAAGCAGGGTGGCTTGCCCATTTCTTTCCTCTGGACCTCAGGCCTCAAGGGTTCTGGCCATGGAGGTCTGGGATGAGGAGTCTCTGAAGGTGGCATTACTGGGCTGCATTCTATGAGCTCCCTTTCCAAGGGACCAGAGGTCTCACATCTTTATCACCTCTCAGCACCCACTGTTGTATCCAACACATGGTCAGTGCTTTTGCCCCTTCTGGATGGGAAACCATTTCACTGTTAGACCTTTAAGACCCACTCCCAAGGCGGAGGGAAAGCATTTAAAGAGATATGTGTATTGCTTTCCAGTTTTGGCACCTGGACTTTTCTTCCCCCGTCTTTTTATAGCATTGTTGACAACATACACATTTGATTTGAGATTCTGCAAGAGGCAGTTAAAACCAAAAGGCCCAGCAATAGATTATGTGGCAAGTTGTCAACTCCCTCAGCAGATAGCTGTGCTTTGATCTCTACCTCGGACAGTAATCCAGGCCAGGCTGCTGGCGGGGCTGCCCAGTGAGCCCCTCTGTGTCTGCAGCTCCAAAGAAAAGTCATCCATCAGGATAAACACACAGGGAAAGGTCAGACTCGAGGTCAGCACGCAGCACAGGCAGCTTCTCTATCTTCACACTTACATTTTCTATTTTTGTTAAACCAGAATTTTTAGAGGTAGACATTACCACCCAAAGCAAAAATTAGAGAAAAATGGCTTTGCTATATTGTCCATGGGTGAATGATAGAGAAAAAAATGTTTTCCCAAATCAGCATGGTTCCTGGCTCCTATTTAGTGTGCTAAATACCCTGGGGTACATACAATTTGACATTGTCCCTGGCCTTAGGAAGCTCAGTCTTGACTGGGAGACACACGTGAAGTAAAGGTGGCTTTCGGCTTGGAGACAGCATTTTCACTCCAGCTGCTGAAGAGATGGGGCACCTGGGGCTCCAAGGAAGGCAGTGCATGAAGCATGGACAAAGCTGCTGGGGGGCTCTGCCCAGTGTGCGCCGTAATTTCTTTCACCCTCAGACTCAACTTAGGGAGGCGGGAGTGGGGGCAGAGATGACAACTCGAAATGAGGCTAGCAATATACCATGTTTGCATGCCATCTTAAAAACTTTGCAACATGGTAAGCATGAGGTCATGAGTTCGAGTCCAGACACCAAAAAACTTTGCAACAAATAGCAATTTTTAAAATGAGGAAAATTTGAATGCAGTAGGTGTTTCTCTACAGAAGATACACAAATGGCCAGTGAAAAAAAGAGATGCTTAATGCCATTAGCCTGTAGGAAAGTACTAGTCTTAACCACTTTAAATCCACTGGGATGATGGTAATTTAAAAGACAGTAACCAAAAAGGTGTGCACACCTGTAATCCCAGAACTCATGGAGGTTGTGGCAAGAGGAGCACAGTTCAAGTTCAATCTGACTTAGCCAGACCCTGTCTCAAAATCAAGCCTGGGGATGTAGCTCAGTGAGAAAGCCATGGGTTTAATCCCCAGTACCACCAAACAGAAAAAAATAAAGAATGTTAACAAGGAATGGAGAAGTCAGAAGTGCTATCCTGCTACTGTGCTAGGAATGTGAAATAATACAGCTGCGGGTGTGTCTCACAATGTGACAGGTGTATTTACCAGATGTCCGGGCAGTTCTCTTTCATGTATACCCAGGAGGCATGAAATACACGCCTGCACACATGCTCGCACCTGCGTGTTCATACAGGCAGCATACACACAGCCAAAAGTGAAACCTCCCCAAACACACGTCAGCAGCACACTTGGTGTGTGGATCTGGTGGAAGGCAAATGAGTGCAAGGAACAAGATTCTGCTGCAGGGAGTGACACAGGTGACCACTAAAAAGCTTCAAGTGAAAGCCGCTGGACACGAAAGGGTACACGTTGTCTAAGCCCATCTATTTACACAGACAGATGAATGGTCACTTAGATCTGGAGTGCTGGAGAGAGGGTGTGACAGCTGACAGGCTCGGGGCTCACATGCCTGTGCGTGTGACAGGGGAACCGAGGGCCACCTTTTAGAAAGGGTTCTGATAGGTGGTCCAGGCTGGCCCCAAACTCTCGGAGTGAGTAGGATGTCAGGGATGTGTGCACCCCTCCTGGCAGCTGGGGGTTCTTCGTGAGATGAGACAATGCTCCAAAATTGATGGTGCTGATGGGGAACAGCTCTGAGTATAAGATAAAAACCACTGAGTCATATCCAGCCAGCACTGTGTTTGCCAAGAATTCAACCAATGGAACAAGCTGGTACTCAGGACTGCACTGAGGCCTTTTGCACAGAGCTACACCCCCGGCCCGTTTATAAGTTTTGTTTTGAGGCAAAGTCTTGCTAAGTCTCTAAATGGCCCAGGTTGGGCTCAAACTTGTGATTTGCCTGCCTCAGCCTCCCAAAGGGTTGTAATTCCTGGTAGGTGCCATTAGAGTCCACTTCAAAGAGACTTTTTTTTTTAATTGCTTACATACTGAACATGTGTATCTTTCCTTGTCCATAATCAATACAGTATAGCAACTATTACACAGCATTTGCATTGCATTAGACATTACAGGTAATCTAGAGATGATTTAAAATACATGTAGAAGGATGTGCACAGATTATACACAAATCTTAACCCATTTTTTTTTTATCAGTACCAGGGATCGAACTCACAACCGTGCACTTGCAAGGCAGGCACTTATGCCGCAGAGCTAAATGTCTAGCCCTCCTAACCCATTTTGTAAAAGATTTGGGTAAATTTCAGAATCCCTGGGGGATTTCCATAGTTACCAGACACCAAGGGACAGCCAGCCAGACTGCATGACTACCTCGTGAGGAGTCAAAAGCCTTACCCATGCAGAAGCGGCATGGTGCTCTCAGGGTTATAGGGAGGCTGTTGCTAAGTTAATGTTTAGGAAGGAGTTTCAGTTTTGCAAGCTCACAAGAGTTCCAGCGATGGGTTGCACCACAATGTGAATACACTTGGTGCCACTGCATTTAAATGATTACAATGGTAAACTTTACGTATATTTTACCACAATGGAAGAACAAAGACAAGAAAACCCCAAGAAGAGAAAGTGGCACGGAGAAAACAGACAAGGCAAATTCCTCCAATGTCACAAGCCCCTGCAGCACTGCTCCTGGGCAGTCAGACCCTGCAGGCATCAGCACTGACCCCTGTCCTCTGAGGAGCCCCTCCCAGGGACCTGGTATTCATTTGGAAGCAGGGCATGGCTTTCAAGAGCATGGGCTCTGGGGCCAGGGATTTCCCCAGGCACAGGGTCCTGGTCAGACAACTGAACAACTTTGATTTTCAGCTTCCTTCAGGGCAGAGCTGTCATGGAGAGTTCTCAGGGCAACCCACTCATGGCTCAGAAGCAATCATCTGCAGATACTGAGTGACCCATGTACTTCAAATGAGTCACCTGCAACAAATATGAATTATAGCTCATTCAGGCCTCATTTTATTTAATTTATTTTTTGCTTGTTAAGACAGAGTCTCATAAAGAGCCCAGGCTGGCCTGGTTATTACTCACATGAATCCTCCTGTCTCAGAGTCCTGGGAGTTACAATGTGCACCACCACGCCCAGCCAATGCTTAAGAATTCAATTCAAATATGAAGCCAGCGGCCTGGAAAGATGAGATTCCCGCACCACGCCCAGGACCCTCTCCTCTGCTTTCCTTAGCCTTTTGTTTTCTTTTCAACCTGACTTTGCAGTCAGCATACAGCAAATCAAACCCAGTCGCCTAGAAAAGGGCAGAGAATTCTTAGCCACAGAGGACTACAGTGTTATGCCCTCATGCGCTCTGGGATGATCACAAGTTGAATGAAAAGCCACTCTCCTCGGGACGGGCTGGGTCAGGGATGGTTCAGTGGCTGCAGAGGTGCAGCTGGATAGGACAGCAGCTAATTTCCCATGTACTACTGGACGGCAGGCTACTATGCTCAGCATCAATTAATGGAATACAGTATTTAAAGCAGCCTGCAGAGAAGACCTTGCTGCCCACACAAAGCAGTGACAGATGCCTGAGATGATGAATATGTCAACCAGTGTCATCCGATCACTGTCGTGTCACTTTACTGAAATGTCACAATGTACCCCATAAATACGCACACTTACTATGTGTCAGTGAAAAATACTCTTTAAATTTTCTCCAAATGGGCTAACTGAAAGAAGACGTAACACACTCAGGCATCCTCCAGAACCCCGCAAGGATACCAAAGCCTGGGGATACTCAAGTCCCTTATGTAATGGGTGGTGGTAGTTCAATACCCTATGCACACCCTCCCCACGCATTTTAAAAAATTATTTACTTATCTATTTATTGGTGCCAGCAGGGGTTGGGCGGTAAGGGATTAAGTGGCATATGCTAGGCAGGTGCTCCAACACTGAGCTCCATCTCTGGCCTTTTTTATTGTACTTTGAGACTGAGTCTCACTAATTGGCCCACATTGACCAGAAACTTGTGCTCCCCGGCCTCAGCCCCTGGAATAGCTCGGATGACCTGCAGCTGCGCACCACCACACCTCCTGTCTTTAAGTCACTCCTAGAGTGCTGGTAACACCTCGTTCGCAGATGCTGTGTGACAGTTGTTCTCCTGTACTGCAGGGGACAATGTTGAGGAAGAAGGGAGAGACGGGAGAGTCCAACACCAAAATACTCACTTTACTGTTGCTACAGGACTGGTGAACTTGCAGACATGGGCCCTGTGGACTAAGGTGGTCCCCTGCACACCAAGTCTGAGTGTCATTGGCAAGTGAGGGACACTGCAGCAGGCTCATCAGGGCATGGAGTATTTCCAGGTCTCTGCCCCATACTAAGAACACAGACCAACACATCTAACTGAGTGATACGGTCCAAATCAGACCATATACAGATGTGGTTATTTCCCACTCAAAATACTCAAATAAATAATCTGAAGAACAGTCCTTCAAAGGGACTGCCTGATACAATAGAAAAGCTAACGAGGAACTGAAGAATCACTTAAACAGCAAGATGGGGAAATAAACATGAAAAGCTCAATTTGAGCTCAATTTGAGCCATGCATGGTGGCATACGACTGTGATCCTAGCACTTTGGAGGCCAAGCCAAGAGGCTTCTGAGTTTGAGGCCGGACTGGACTGCATAGCAAAACCTTGTCTTATATTAAAAAAAAACAAAAAAAAGTACCACTCAATCTGAGTACTAAGAGGAGTGGAACATAAATATTAAATTCCTTCTCCCCTTATTGAATCCATGTATTCTTTTACTTGAAATATCAAGTGAGGGGTAAAGTAGGGGGTAAAGATTTATGCATGAGATTCGTATTTACCCGTTGGAACATATCATATTAATAAAGAACCCAAGTATCCCAACAGTGGGGAGATACTGAAGAACCTCTTCTAAGGCAAACGGCACTTTTGAAACAGTTAACGACAAGTAAAATGTCCATATTCACATACACGCCTGCACCTTTGTTCACAGTAAAACAGAAATGACATATTTAATGTAACCCAAACTTTGCTTTTTAAAATGACTTATACCTGGCACATGTGAGGTTGAGGCAAAAAGAGCCCAGAAAGACAAACCAAGGTGGAATTATGAGCAATTTCCATGTCAAGATTTGTCTACATTTTCCAAATCACCTACAGCATACCTTTCTTTGTTACTTTTATAACTAGAAGCTAAACACCTAGCTGTGGGTTATACAATCTTGTATCAGAAATGAAGGTGACCAGGGTATAGGATATATATATATATATATATATATATATATATATATATATCCCAGCTGCTTAGGAGGCTGAGGCAGGAGAATCACAGGAGCCGAGGAGTTTGAGGCTGGCCTATGCAGCATAATGAGACACCTTCTCCAACTTAAGAAAGCGGAAGGAGAGGCAAGAAACTAGATGGTCTAAATCAAGACTGTGAGCTCTCCAACCTTGGGAACATCTTAATTAGTAAACTAAAAGCAGATTCAAGCCAAAGGGGAAAGAGGCTATGATACTAGCCACAAGTTCTAGCCCAAGGGAGTAGAGGGGTAGGTGAGGGCTCAGAAGAAAAATCAGCCACCATGCACAGGGCAGTCCCTGAGCCCACTGAAGAAAAGTGGGAACTCAGGCCAGCCAGGGGCAGCCTAAAACCTTCCAGTAGCCACTATGAGAAAAGAATAAAATCAAGGTTGGCTTTCATAGATTTTTATCTAACCCATACCCATCGTGTCAACAGATACTCAGGATAAAAAATTAATGAAGTTCCTTTCTGGTACCAACTCTTGGAAAGCACATCTCACATTAGATCGGCCGCATTTCAATATCTGATGCCCAGGGTGACACCAGGGACAGCTCTGAAGCTGCACTGAGGTTTCCGCTCCCACTGACACACGTGTCCTGCTGGTCTCCTGGTCCCCTGGATGGGAATTGTGGAAGACAACTCCGTTGACTCCCCTTGAATGCAAAACAATTACTGTGGCTTTGATTATTCAGAGACTTACTTCCTTATACTGATATGTAGAGAGCTGGCAAGGGTATTTCCTTCTCTCTAAGCAATGCAGATAAGGCTAGCTGAGGTGCTGGTATGTAAATTCTAAAGCCAACAGACAGTCCTGTTTCCTCCCATAGTGTTCTCAGGGACCCAGAAATGAGCACAGCAGGTGCTACAGCCAGTCAGCTCTGGGAATGTCAACTGGGTATGAGCCTCAAGGTAAAGAGGCTGTGACTTCCCAAGGCACAAGAATTTGTGTATCAGAAACTAAAGCAATAGCTTCCCCAAACAATTCAGTTGCTACCTTAATTAGATTATGTCAATTGATCCTTCTGCATATCTTTATCTCTGCAGTTTACAGAGGTGCCCTTTTCTCACCTGGCCAGCCAGCTCAAGTTATTCACCTAATTCCCACCATCCTCACTGTCACTCATCCACGAGCCACCCCCCTTCTTCACAAGATAATAAATGCTGGGAGAGGCCTAGGATCAAGGCCTTTGTCCTCATGTCCTCCCAAGGATTGGATTTAGGACCCTTTGGTTGCCCTTAACTTAGAACATGTCTTGGTGTCTTTACTCTCCCCATGGGTTGCACTGGTGGCGGTAGATTGTAATTAACTTGCTGGGATTCCAATGACGTCTCAATGGGATTACAAATACAACTTTTTGGATTGTGAGGAAAACTAAAAAGAGAATTACAATATTTGGATGACTGAACTCGATATCTGGGTTTACAATAGGAATGACCTGGCAACCCGTCACAGAACTGCTGCATTCTTCCTCATCTAACCCAAACTGCCCCACACCCTCCACCTGGGTGTCACCCAGCGTGGGCCCAGGGACACAGTACAGCTCCCCCGGAACCCTCCCTCCCTGCAGCCAAGCCAAATAAGACTCACTTGGTTGCACTGCAGATGAGTTCCTGGTGGTCTATACCTGGCAAGGACCTGAATTCCATGGGTAAATAAACTGGAATCTATCCTTTGTCCTGCACTTCTACATGAGAAATAGGGCACCTTGACGAAGTGTGATGATTTTACTCCCAAACTCAACTCATTAGTGTATTTAGAATGGCTTCAAAGAAACATAAAACAACAAACACTTATAGAAGTAAACAGTATAAAGTGCTAAGTTTCCCAGGCGAGGGCTAGCTGCTTCTGTCTGAAGAGGGTGAAGCAGAGCTCCTGAGGGAATCAGACACACCCGAGGGCACCCTGGAGAAGAACAGGGTCGAGGTTATGCAGGGAGTAGCGAGTTCCTTAACCCCCCACCCCCTCCCTCATAGGCACTCAGGAGACTAGAAGTCAGAAAACTACTCTCCAGGAGGTAGAAAAGAACAATCTTTTTGTTATTGTTATTGTTATTGTTATTGTTGTTATTGTTATTGTTGTTTGGCTTTTTGTGAGTGTTCACAATGTAGTTCAGGGTGGCCTTAAACTCACTGCGTAGCCCAGGCTCTTCTCAAACTCAGTGGTCCCCCTGCCTCATCCTCCGGAGTGCTGGGATACAGGTGTGCACGCCCAGCAGGAAGGCAGGAAGAGTGTTCCTGAGGGCATCGGACCTGTGAGAAGACAGATGCTGCCATCCTGCTACATTCATTATCCTACAGGGATGGCCAGCAGTGCTTTGTCCTTCCCGGGGACACGGTAGTCAATGATTAAATACTACAAACTAGTCCCTGAATCGGGCATGTAATGAAGGTATCTAACATGAAAGACGGAAAAGCAATTTGGAAGAGACACAGGCTATGCACAGAAATAAACATTTAAAATAAAATGCTGGGCTGGGAGTAGAGTTCAGGGGAAGAAACCTTGCCTAACACGGCAAGGCCCCGACCCCGGGTTTGATCTACACACTCAAGCACACAACCATTCCCTTCAGCAGCACGTATGGTGTATTAAAACTGGAACCATATACAGCGGACTCTTCAGGGCTCCCGTGCAAGGATGACTCACAATTCCCAAAGCCTTCTGTATTCAACAGTACCAATAAATATCAGAGCCAAGGGGTTGCAGCCCAGACAAAACTAAGGTACTATCAAAAGAGAATATTTAGAACTGAAAAAAACACAGTTCTTAGAAATCAAAAATACAGTAACAAAATGAAATCTAGATGGAGAGTATTTTCCCCCCAAGGAACACAGCCAAATACAAAGAGAAAAAACGGGTGGGGGAAAAAAAACACTCTCAAAAGCCCACACCTGGAATAGTAGCAATTCCAGAAGAGAAGGTAAGAGGAAAGTGGCAAAGCGATTTCCTAGATGAAGGGCAGGGGTCTCTAGACTCAAAGCACCCCTGAGCACCTGCCTTGCAGTCTGGAGCCGGGTTCCCATTAGAGACCATGGCATCACCCCTAGAGAGGGATGGAGCCTTGTTCCCGCAGATGACCCTGATAGAAACTCAATGCGTCTGGGCACACTGAGCGGAAATTAACTCAGTAAGGGACGTGCTTAGGGTCAGGATCCTGGCAACCATGAGGACAACATAATGCTTCTGTAAAAGGTTTCTTCTGTCTGTCCGAGTCCTCTTGGGCAGCTCCAGAAAGTCCCATCAAGTGGCCTTTCAGAAGGCCACTCGTCCCTTTCCTGAGGTTGCATACTCATGGCCTAGTCATCTCCCCAAAGCAGTTCCCTTGGAGATTATAATGTCAAGGTACACATCTGGGGGACTGGGGAAGGGGGGAGGGCGCAGGTCTCTGCCAGAGGTTGCCTAGGGGCAAACCCTGGCTCTGCTGAGATCATTCCACAAGAGACTTTTGCACTTTCTTTGCACCCAAAGGGTATTCAGAAAGGGAGGGTCCCCTTGCTCTTTTCTCCACACCACATTGCCAGGCTATCTGCTAAGGGTCAGGATGAACAAAGTCCAACAGGTGACCGCTGGCCCCAGGGCAACAAATACATGCCAACACAGATTAGTGGTTTCTTCATCACGCATGACTTTAGCTCATTTAGTGACACCTTGATCAGAGGACTCCTCCTACAAGCAGCCCCCACCTCCCAGGTCAACTCCTCATCTCCTCTGATTCATTTATTCAGCACACAATACTCGAGGAAAAAGCAAACCGAGATATTCTCACGTTTGAAAGACAGAAAAAGAAAGTGTTCTTTAAAACTGGAAATACAGAAAGTGAAACCCAGCTATGCTTGGCAAGCTTCCATCAAGCGCATTCCTAGTGGAAAAATATATAAGCCCTGGCATTTTTCTTTTCGTGTGAGACGGCTTATTTTCTCTGGAGATGTTTTGCCTAGAGAGGAAAAGATGAAAGGGAAGACATGATCAATGTTTTCAAATACTCAGAGGGCTGCCATGTGGGCAAAGGAGGCAAATTTGTTCTGTGTCGTTCCAGAAGGCAGTGCTGAACAGAGGGGAGCAGCCTAGGGGAGTCGTGTCTTCACTCCGCGAGAATAAATGAACTGCCTCCTTTTACGGAGAAAGCTCCCCCAAGTCCCCAGTATACAAGCAGGAGCACCTCCTGCTTGGGGCTGGCTTCGTCAGCCTCCCAGTTCCCTCTACCGAGGCTTCCCAGCCTCAAATCTGACTTTCCAGGGGACAGTCACAGCCGGTGCTACTGGCTCAACAGTCCCCACCCCCAAGTCACATGAAGCCCAGTCCCTCAGAGTGCAGCTGGATTCAGAGACGGCTTTTAAGCAACAGTGCAGTTTAAAAATGAGGCCGATTAGGGTGGGTCCTAGACCAGCCTGAACTGTACACAGAGACCCCAGTGGTGGACACACACAGAACACAGACCACGTCAGGGCACAGTGAGAAGTTGGTCACTTGCAAGCCAAACAGAGGCCTCTGGAGGAAACAAACCTCCGGCCTTCAGAGCTGTGAGGAGACAAACGCCTGCTACTTCAGCCCTCTCCGCCTCTCTGGCCAGTGTTTGGTTAGGGTAGTCTTAGCAAATTAACAGAGTGGCGTAATTACCTCGTGCTTTGCAGTGTTCTAAACACTGCGAGTCCACGTTAGGACACGTGACAGCAAACAGCTGATTCCTTAAAGCTAGCATGTGACCCATGTTCACCAGTGCAGCAATGCGTACGCTACTGTGAGCTCTGGCTACCGGGGTAGTGCTTGCTGTCACTCTGCACTGCATGGGAAGCACACAAAAAAGAACTGGAAAAAATTCAAAGCATGCTCACTGATAGACTACAGTGTTGAATTTTAAGCCCAGAGAATATATCGTTGAGAGTTACCAAAGTGTCGCTTGATTATACAGGGACCCTGGGTTCTCGAACCCGTATCACTGCCAGAACCATTTGGAGGTTAGCACAGGAGGTGACACTGAAGCCACTTCACTCACTCAGAACACAAGTCAAACCCTGAGACACACGAAAGGGGTTTCCGTTGCATAGATAACACAGCCTCACGGGTCTCAGGCTTTGTGTCCCCCCCTCCAGAGCTCCTGAATCGGAACTCATCCTCAAGGTGGGGCTCCTGGGGTGACTAAGTCCTGGGCACAGCCTTCTTTAGGGCACAGCCCTAAAGAAAAGCATTCATGCTTAAGAGATGCTGGAGAGAACTTGTGTCAAAAACACTCTGACACAGGGACACAGGCAAGCCAGCCCTCCCTGCTCGCAGACTCGCCCAGCGCCTTGGTCTCTGCCTTCCCAGCCTCCAGAAGGGTAAGCAATAAATTCCTGGTGTTTATAAATTCCCCAGTCAAAGGTATTTGTTGCAGCAGCCCAAATGAAACAGGATGATGGCTAAATTAGTCCTGCTTCCACTAAGGCTTTCGTCACTACCAGAGAGCCATTCCTCCTTCAAAGGCGAGGGCTCGACCTTGGTGTGTTACTCTGACAACCCCGCCCTCTGACCACTGCTGTCGCTCGGATGCTTAGGTCCCCCAAGGTCCACGCTGAAGGCTCAGTACTCAGGGTGCTTAGGGAAGCACTGAAGGCCTCCGGCAGGGTGGGCCAGTAGGACATCTGCAGGTCACTCACTGGAGGCAAGTGCCTGGAAGGACCACGGAGCCCCAACCTCCATTGTTCTCCTCTTCTGCTTTGTCACCATGTAGTGAGCAGTTTGCTCTGCCACTCACCCCCACACTGCCGTGTGACATCCTCACCCACCAGAGACCCAAAGCAATGGGTCATCCAGTCTTGGCCTGGAATTACTAAGACCATGAGCCAAAATAACCCTTTTTTAAAAATGAGTTAATGATTTCAGGTATTTTGTTATAGTCACAGAAATCTGACCACAACACTCACCTCCACTTTCACTCAGTAATAGTGCCTTGAGCAGCACAGATCCTGCTGGAGGGTCACTCAACTCTGTAGGGACGGACAGACCACATCTCTCAGACAGACAGCCTCAGAACAAACAGTTCTGAACTATCTTTCACACTAACATCCTCTCCATAGGAGCTCAGCAGAACTAATGAGCACAGGAGAGGGACGTCAGCCCTTGGAGCCACATTTTAGAAAGCCATTTATCTTATCCTTTCATACTTAAATGACTATTGGGTAAAATGTCCACTTCTGAGCATTTTGTTCAAGAAAATTTAAACCTAGAAAGAGGCTTTCTGAACAAGAAAAACCGTATAAGTATTTTTGTACAAAGGCTTGATGGTACCAAGCAGACTTTCACCTGCCAAAGTCACTTGAGTGTCTTTAGGAGCTAACCTACTTCATGGTTTTTAGTGCCTATAACTGGTGATATTGATATGAGTCATAGAATTTCAGAGACACATGGGGAGCTCATTTTACAGATGCAAATCACTCCCCCTATGAGATAAAAGGCTGTATTTGATCGAAGGTCACAGCAAAACAGTGAGTCAGCAGTCCTACCTGCCTTTTAGTCCCACAAAATGAAGTGATTTAGAAAGACAGAGAATGAACGTAAGTCTAACTCTCCTTCCTCACACCAGACACATTTTTTTGTGGTTGTTGTTGTTAAGAAGTAGGGAAAGGTTCACTGCACTGTAAGACCTTAATATACTTCAGAGAAGACAGTCTTCACCTTGGTTGCTGATGAATAAAAAATAAATCTGTATTCTTTATGGGTAGAAGCAGACCATGCCTTGTAGCAGGAATTTTCCCATGACCTTAAGTAATTTTCAGAGGCCCTGTGTTACAAATAAGGCTACAGGGCCAAGGAATTCATCAAAACCAGCTCCCAGCAATTGCACTCTAGAGTACTTTTGCCCAAGTTCACGGCCCATTGTGTGTGTGAACTGTCTAGTTTTCACAACAGTCCAAAACAGGATACAGCTTGAGAAAACGTGTGCAAAAAAACAATTTGTGTTGAGAGGCTCTTTGTGTACAGAATACTCCTATTTGATAATATTAGTAGAAATCTTCATTTCATCATGGGCAGATCAGGGTCAGATTCCAGGTTGCCAGGCAACACCTGGATGCCAACAGTAAGCACCTGTAAGGTCCCAGGTGACACACTGAATAACATCTGGCTGTGTTACTGTCCGTGCAACAAAGGCAAGGCAGCTTGGACAATATCTACAAACCTGCGGTACTTAACTATGCAGGAAATGAACAAATATAAAATTAACAGCCAACAAATGCTCCTTACCCATGATTGAAAGTATTGCAAATTCTCATTCAAAACTGTCTTCACTTATTAAAGTATTTGTTGAGGACATATTATATTCTGGATACTGTTCTAGGCCAAGAAAATTCAAACAAACAAACCAAAGCAAAACAGAACACCTCTTTATTCCTGGACATTTCCCTACCACTCACCCCATCTTCCATTCCAGGAAATTTCTGTCCTCATGATTCTTTCCTTTCAAGGGGATGTAGTGAGAGACAGACACTGAACGCCAGATGTCAACAAATGATATGGAGAAAAATAAAGGCAAAATTAAGGGTGGTGACAGGGTTGATACCATGTCTGGTGAAAAGTACTAACAAGATTCTATGTTCAAATCGAGGTAGAAAAGAATCAAACCATAAACACACTGCCTCTGAGTACTGAAAGGAGCTCTTCACAGAAAAACAAGTACGTGGAGTGGGATCATCTCTTGAGATCCATGGCAGGTCTCAGAATACTCACTATCCAGGTAAAGTTATTAAACATTCAAAGCAAGGAAGAGTTACTTCTAACACTAAATGGATTTTCTGTAAGGTAACAAGATCCATAGGGAGGGCTGTGATTACTTGGCAGTCACCTTCCAGCCTCTCCATATCCCGAAGGAACTATGCACCAGGAACTGGAAGGTTCAAATTTAATCAAAGCAAAGACAGCGACATCAATGCACCATTACAAAAACGAAATGCCCTACAGTGTTGCAAACTGAACTACTAGATAACCAAGAAACGATTCCTCCATTCGTGTCTCACCTGAGGCTAACATCTGGGTGTACAAGAGGATTTCTGGGAAATGAGGAACACACCCTCTAAAAGGCTTCAAATTTAAGCACTCACACCAAGGATGGGTATTTTCATTAGGATGAGGGGCGTAATGGGGATAGTGTGACTGTCCCCTGTTCACCATCCTCTCCTATGAGGAGGGTCACCAAACCCGTGTCAGCTAGCTGATTATTTCAAACTAGATGGGTCCCAGACCAGCCATGCCAGTGGCAAAGCAGCCAACTGCTCACTGCTGCAGGTGTCAGCGCCCTGCACTCTGGGGATGCAATGGTGTAACACGCACCATCTGGGCAAAACATAGGCCAAGGAGAGAAAACCACTGTTCGGTTGCTCACACACAATAAACACTGAAAACCTAATGTCCACCTGCTTCACAACGTCTTCTCTTTATACTCTATATACTCTGAGAAAGGCAAATCTCAAAACAAACATGGGGCTGAAGGTGTAGCTCTGTGGTACAGCACTTGACTAGCATGTCCGAGGCCCTAAATTCCGTCTGCAGCACACACATGCACGCACATGCACACTTTAAGTACATAAAGCAGAAGTAACTGCCTTCTAACTGTCACACTCAAGTGTATTAAGACCTGAGACATCTACTTGACTACTCATATCTAGCAACGAGCCCTATATCTTGTGTCTTTTGGTTTAGTGAGAGTTTTTCCTCCTTCATTTCAGGTTGGCGTCGGACTCATGGCAAGCCTTCTGCCTCAGCCTTCTGAATGGTGGGACTACAGGCAAACAGCACCATGCCCAGTTTCAACACTTTTTATTTATTTATTTCTTGGTGTCAGGAATTGAACTCAGGACCTCGCATTTGCCAGGTAGCTGCTGTGCCACACTAAGCTATATTCTCTGGCCCATTCAAAATTTTTTAAATCTAAAATTGACCCTAGACTAAGATATATTTGAAAGTCATTCTCTTCAGGTGTTTTAGCTTACAGAAAACCACACAAGTCAAGGACTGCAGGACAACTGATAACAGCTTTAGGGGGTACAGGCTTTTTTATTATTATTATTTTTAATCTTGTCAGCAGAAGCACATTTGCCCTGAAACTAAGGGCAGTCCTGCAGCCCCTGAGAAGGCCTGGCATCAGTTGGCACGACCCGGCTTTCCAGTGGGGAAGAGGAGGCCCCACTACACTTCTACACTGTTCTAAGAAAGTGGTAAGTCAGTCAGTTAGGTAACAAGTGTGCGGGTGAAGGGGGCTGAGTCTCCAAAAACGCATCAATTTTCTCTGATTCTTCCCCCCACCATCTCTAATGTCTGTGTCCAGTCCCACTGTGCCTGCTCTTTAGGACGGCTCCCGAATTCCACAATCACCAGGTCCCTCACCCATCTATATACCCCTGACCTTATTCTTCAGTTTAGAAATATCTGACTGACAGTTCCATCCCTCCAGCATGTAAAGGAAGTTTATAATGAAACAGAATTCTGTTTTCATGGTAGGAAAAAGACTGGTTCTGAATTAGGAGTGTCTCTGGTTTCAGAAAAAGCAAGATTACACAAGGTAGGAATAAATATTTTCACATATGGTTTTGTCTAAATATTGTCTGTCGAGCTGGGGATAGAGCTCAGTGGCACAGCACCTGCCTGGCAAGCATGAGGTCCTGAGTTCAATTCTTGGTACAAAAAAAAAAAAAAAATTAAACAAACAAATAAATAAATAAATAAATGTCGTCCATCTATTGCATCCATATCACTCCATCAAAATATTGTCATCATCGTCGGTTTCTGGTGTGCTGGGAATTGAACCCACGGCCTTACAAATGCTAGGCCATGTGCTTTGCCATTGAACCACAGTCTTGGCCACATAAATCCTGTCTGTCACTTTAAAGTTCTCCGAACCCAGCAAGAATAACCCAGCCTGTGGCTGGTTCCCATCTGGTGACCTTGCTGACCACATGCCAAGTGCTGCAGTCCGCCAAGCCTCCAAATGCCACTGCTGGACCACATGTACCATTATCCAACCCTCCTAGGGACCAAGACAGGTCACGTTTGTTTTTATTTAAGTGGACAGTGGTAGAAACCAAGGTTTCTAGCACTGACGTCAAAAGAAAAGCATGACAAAAACTGTTCACTAATTGAACGTGAAGACTTGGTCTACGTTTAGATTGTCAGGCTGTTAATTATCACTCACAAAGCAGACAAAATAGAGAAGAAAACAACATGTGCCAAGTCTCCAGGGAGCAGCCGTTCTGCCTACAAAGGACAAAGTGGGCCCCAGAAGCAGGAACTCTAGTATGTTTTGGGGGGGTGACCTTTGTAGTCCTTAGCCACTCAAGGGGAACAGCTGATCTTTCCTAGAAGTCAAGATCTTTTCAAAATCATTTTTCTCTTCTTCTCTACTACTGGGACAGAGTCCATTTTATTTTTATGAGGCAGAGTCTCACTAAATCAATAGCTGGTTCTGGCTGGATTTGAATCTGCCATCCTCCTGCCTCAGCCTCCTAGCATACTTCTCCAGGAGTGTGCCGCAGTACCTGCCATTTCAGGATCTTCTGAAATGCTGTATAGTGAATTAATTTTCACTCTTTGTGCACAAGGAATTTGATGTCTGCTCAGAGCCCTAAGGTCATCTGTGTGGTCTGAACCCTGGATAGGCTCAGAAAGATGAGGGAATTTAGTCACAGGGTGGGGACAGAATGACTTTCTGGAAAAGTCAAGCGTTTATCCATGTGGCAGACATGGAGGGATAATCACATCTGGACTACAGGAAGATAGCCAGTAGCAACTCTGCAGGACACATGCCACAGAGGAGAAAGACTGCCCACACTATCTATTTCTTCACCTGAGCTTACCTGAGCTTAGGCAACCACCAAATGGACTGAGCTTACTTTGTTTTGTCTTTTAGGATAGCCCAGGTCAGCCTCACACTCGCTATGTAGGCCAGGCTGGCCTTGAATGCATGATCCTCCTGCCTCGGCCTCCTGAATGCTGGGTCTGCAGGTGGGCACCATGTGCCCGCCTGATTTATATCGCATTTTGCCTTCCACAGCCTATCTTCTTGGCTACCCTGATGGAAAGCCCTGTAAAAGCCAGATGTGTTTCCTAGCTCTCTTCATCTACCAAAGCACATAGCTGAGCGACTTGGCAGTAGTAAAATCACAAACTGCAGCTGCTCAGTTTGATTCAAAAGGAAACAAAGGAAGGAACAAGCACTGGGTCTGGGAATTTGAACTGGGTCCCTTCCAATCATGTTGATAGGTATGATTTCAAACCTCACACTTGGTCAGGCAAGGACTCCATCTGCAAGACTGAATATGGCTCACTCTGTACAGTATCAGTCTTCCCGCCAGCTTCAAAGTGGCTCCCTGTGTGGAGCTGAGCTGCACCACGGGGCCATGGAACGCAGCGAAACAGGTTCCACGTGTTCGAGGAATTTTATACCATGAGGCCACGTCCCGTCTCCTTTCACAGGCTTTCTTTCTCCTTCATCTGCCTTCTTAATTTATATTACAGAGACGTACTGACTATCTGCATGCCAAAACATCATTTTTCTATCTTCAGTAGTCGTGATGAATCCTTTTTTTTGCTGTTGTTGTTAAAATAGTCTTGCCAAGTCTCTTAATTTGCTCAAAACCTGGGCTAGAACCTGCAGTCCTCCTGTCTCAGCCTTCCAGAGGCTGAGATTACAGGCTTGTACAACACCACCCAGCTGAATCATTCCTTCAATGAATGAGTCCATGAGACAATGACTAAACAAGTTGGAATGGAACACAGGTTCTCTAACACGTACTTTTGCTTATTGAGAGAGACCTACAAGACAAGGCCCTCTATTCTAACCCCAAGGTATAGAGTTCCAAACCTCCTCAAGTGAGCTAAAAGCAAACAAGCAATACTGGGGCAAAAAAAAACTCACTTGAAACAAGCACCTCCAAGACCCGCAGGCGCAAAAGCTCTAAGATGCTCAGTGCATCGCGGTTTAGGCAAGGAGCAGAGAGCATCTGGCAATGTACGCAAGAAACTCTGTGCAAGTTTAGTGGTCCCTCTCCGGAGTAAAAGGTATCACACTGTAATGTTTCTTAGTTTTCTTTTGGGATGAGGGCAGTGCAGGTAGGGGTAGAGCTCAGCACTCCATGAGTGCTAAGCATGTGTTCGACCACTGAGCTACACTGTCAGCCTGATTCTCCCGAAGCACCATGATTTCAGTATCTAAAAAAATTCTTATTCACCACCAGAAAAGTATTTGGACAAGGCAATGATAATTAAAAAAAAAAAATTAAGTTGGGCTGGGCATGTAGCTTGCTGGTAGAATGCTTTCCCAGCACTGCAAAGAATCCCCAGTACGGCAAAGAAAACACAACACAACCAAAAAACAGTAAGTTCTAGATAAGGATGTCTGGACAGTGAAACCCTATCTCAAAAAAACCAGGGAGCAAAAAAAAAGATGTCTGACTTTGAGACCTAAGCATAGGTAGGGGTTACCCAAAGGGAGAGAAATACTTTCTTTGGAAACCAACTGACTGTTTTTGGTGTAAACAACATTCATCACCAGACAGAATGATCGTGTGTTTTCTAGAGAAGATATGTGAGACCTGAGTTTTCCAAGGTTCATTCCAAGAACAGTTTGTCCCCCAGCTCCTGGTCTCCTGCCCAGAGCCAGGAAGCATGGCTTACCCTCGGTGACCATGGCTTCCTCTCCTTGGCCATTCTGGGCTCCCTCCTGGAGGGTGAGCTCTCCTTGTTCAGCCAAGCCATTGACGGTGGACAGCTGACCATTCTTCTGCAGGAGCTATGGGAAAGAAAGAACCATGTGAAGTTAACTGCAGTCCTCACACCCAAGTTAGAAACAAAGCACTAACTTCCAGGATATAAACTACCCAAAGGAAAAGTGCAAAGACATGGAGGACCAGGATAATGAAGAATTAAGTCGTATTCATCCAGGGGACCCAGCTGCCCTACAACGAGGACGGGGGGCTATCATCAAGCACAACAGACTTGGCATCTAGGTGAGTACATAGGTCATGCACACTGTGGAGGACACACACACTCACCATTCCAGATCGATTTCAGACGTAATAATGACTAAATTAGGTATGGTACCTACAACTCTGAGCTTACAAACTACTATGGAATCTGAACCTCCACCCCCCTGACCAGATCTTGCCGTATAGCCCAGGCTGGTCTCAAAATGATGACTCTCCTGCCTCAGTCTCCCAAGTGCTCATATGACAGGCATGTACCATCACACCAAAACCTTGAGCATACTAAACTGGGTAAGCTCTGTCACTCCGCTGGGCCCATAGCTCAGCCACCCCAGCCTTAAGTCCAGGTTGTAACAGTAACTATTTTCAGGGCCTTTCCGTAACACAAAAAGATAGTTACCTCATTTCCAAGGACCTGTATTACACACCACAGTAAAGTGACTTAAAGAGTCATCCACATATACCAGCCCTGCCTGTTATAAAGATGTCTCCAAGAGGTGATACAGCATGAACATGGCATGGGTGAAGACTTGAAGCCCAGAACTAATAAAGGGAAAAAGAAAGAAATCTCAATGCTGAGCATTTTGTCTGACATCATTCTACCTGCTTACAGGCCAACAATGACAGGCCAAACCATGGAGCTCAGATCAGACTTGAAGGGCCATCAGGACCAAGAGAGTTGATCCAGAAACCTTGAGCTGTGCTAAATTGCTTTCACCTGGTGGTTCTCTGCTGCCCGCAAATCTGTCCTTCAACGGCATGCGTCTCTCCTGAAATAACACCACTGTACTCTGACCCTGACGTTCCAGATGGAACAGTTGGCTTCAAAATGCCCATGCTGAGTCTATTTATTAAACAGAATACTTGGATTACATTTCCACTTAAAGTCTTCTCTTACCAAAATATGAAAGAGGAGAATTTTAAATGAAACCAACAGACAAAAGCAGAAGGGAGGAGATGTCTCCACAAGGCCCATCAACAAACCCGTCAGAGTGTTTTAACTAAATATTATTAGTGATACGCATCGGGTTAGATGTGGAGTTGATTAACAATGTCAAGAGCTGGGGAGAGGAAAGCAGGAATCACATATTTCTGTGGGTTACAGGGTAACTCGATGGATGTTAGATCTGAAAATTGCTGAACGTCTACTTCTCACTGTGGCAAACAGGAACCATGAGAACTGCGGCCCTCTTCCATTTCTATGCCCTCATCTTGGGTCACTTGTGTCCCTGCTTAGGAACAAGAGTGCTGAAGTTCTGTAGAGTCTGGCGTTCCACAGAGTGTGTGTAACTCTTCTCAATTCTTTGTTACAATCCAATCAAAGACATCTTTAGCTGGAGCCTTTTAGTCTCTAAACGTGAGGGATCGATAGGACGCAGGCACGAACTTCCCTCTGCTCTTTCAGACATGCTACCATATACCTTGCAAAGTACACTGGATGATAGAAAAATGCTTAGTTAGCATTGGGGGACACAGCACTGGGGATTGAACCCAGGGCCTTGGGCAATGAGCTACAGCCCAGGCCTTTGTGCTTATTTTTTACTTTAAAGCAGGTTCTCACTAAGTTGCTAAGTTGCTCAGGCTGGGCTAAAACTTGTGATCCTCTCACCTCTCAGCCTTGAAAAGTGCTGAAATTACAGCTGTGCACTGCCACACCCGGCTGAAAAATGAGTCAATTGCTAGGCCTCTTTATACCTTAGCTACTACGGTAAGCAAATTATAGCATCCCCGTCTGCAATGAGCACAGGTAACTGTGTCTACTTTAGAAAGACATTTGACCTCGAGGCATAAGCCTGGATCCAGCGGACCCATCTCCTACTTTTCTGTTGTAAATTTGCACTTTAGTGTTGTATTAACCAGCAGTGCATCTCCGTACCTTTCCCTGAGGGGTGCAGGAAGCAATCTACATGTTTATCCACTTGGTATGACACATGGCAAGGAGTGTGCACATGTGCAAGTGTCAAAATGGGGTTTGGGCCCACCTTTATGCTCTTTTAACTGGTTTGGCATGTGTTTTTCCCCGAGCGTCACAGAGCAATGGACCCACACCACTCCAGGATTTGTTTAAAAAAAGAAAAGTTTCCTTTTGATTTTTCTGGTAGAAGCAGCACAATTCAGCACAATGGCATATGAAAAACCAGATTTGCAAGTTTTGGAAGAGGTTAAAAGTGAACCATCAGATTACTCATGCATGGATGATGAAGATGATCGATTATGGTAAAACACATGTTTTCATAACAGAAGAATGGCGTGGGGAAGGGTGATGATGATGACGACAACGACTTTGATGTTGGCCATGTGAGCCAAAGTTCCTGTGACAGTGAAATGGAGCAAGAATCAACTGATACAGACACAGGGAAGGCAGACCTCTTTGATTCCGATGAAGAAAACAGCAATGTGAGTACGTATTGACTAGCTGAAATGTGAAATGGCCACACAACCAAATGGTAAAAGCCAATGTTAGAACTGAGTCCGAAAATACAGTGAAGGTCTTGGCAAGACTGAAATGTATTGGCCAGAATGTCAGCACTGCCAGCGTTGGAAACTGTAACAGACCAAATGCTACAAGATGCTGTGAAATACAGGAGTCTGAAATGCAAGTAAAACAGTCTGTAGTCACCAATAGACATATTCAAAAATGTGTTTATTTTTGACACCTCACTAGCTGAAGTGAGAGCATTCACAGGTCTGCTGTATTTAGCACAGATTTCTTATGGTGATCACAGGAATGTAAAAGACTTATTATGGAAAAGTGAGGGTCAAAATATGCCATGAAAAGGTATGCCCTTGTAGATAGATGTGAAGACTTACTATTCATTAAATTTAAACACTTATCCTAGAACTCAGTCATCAGGTCCTTAATTTGTATATTAATAAACCAAATGATGTTGTAAAAATCGTGTTGCTTCCGCTTCCCAAACTAATCAGAATACAACATTCGATAATTGGTCTACCAGTTTCCAGCTGATGTTATATTTGCTAACAAGAGCACAAGTTGACCAGTGCAGGAAATGTACACAGGAACAAACCAGAACTTCCAAATGAAATGCTACAATTTCAAAACAGAGAACTGTACAGTGCAATCTTTGAATTTCAGAAAAGATTGCCTCCTATATGGCAAAGAAAAAAGCAAAATGGTGCCGCTAATGTCAACATTTCACCATGATGGAAATATGGATAGGGAAGCCTCGACAAAACAGAAGCCTAAAATGGAAATTTCAATGACAAAACCAAAGGTGGGGTAAATGTTTTTGATGAGTTATGCAGTGACTACGATGTTACTTGAAATACAAACCATTGGCCACAGTCGTGTTTTGCTCGATCCTGAACATGTATGGCATAAATAGTTGGATGGTTCACAAGGAAAATAAAAATGCAAAACATCAAGGAGAAATTTATTCTTAGAGGATTGGGACTGGCACTCATGATTGGTCATTTACGGCAGAGGAAAACCAAAATGTTTCTGCCCACAAGGAGCTACATAAAAAAACTGTGGGGCACACTGGTGTGAACAAGCAGGGGCAGTGAGTGTCACAAACACCTACTACAACATCAGGAAAACAAAAAAGATGTCAACTGTGCCCTATAAGAAAGTACAGGAAAACAAAACACACCATCCATGTAAGCATTACTCATGTATGGAACGTGAGTTGTCCTGTGTGAAGACTGACTTGGCTGTGACATATGAAGCAAAGCAAAAAGTTGTAGACTTTGTTTGCATTTACACTGTAATTCACACAGGTTTTTAGTTTTGATGTTACCTTTTAGGTTTTGTAAGCAAGTACACAGCTGATTCGAAGATGTTGATGTCTACTCTAAGCACTCATTACATAATTTGTAACTGTATTTTATTGACATCTTATTTCCCTGCTAAGTGCATGTTGTACAATATATAGTAGGAAGCTCCTGACAAAACAAGAAGAGAGGCCACAAGACTGCCACCCAGGGAAGGAAAGCTCAGCCAGGCGTGGTGTTGCACTCCTGTAATTCCAGCACTTGGGAGGCTGAGGCAGGAGGATTGCTGCAGAGTTTGAGGCCAACCTGTGGTACAAAAGTGAGCCCTAGGCCAGCCTGAACTGCACAGAGAGACCCTTTCTCAAAAAGACCAAAAAAAAGATGTCCAAATCTGTGCTCCTCTGGTAAGGTCACGCTGTTAACTTGCTATCGCCAACACCACGGAAAATGTATTATCGCTGTCATGTGATATCTATTAAGCACCGTGACTGATTTCTGTGGATGTCCTTCCTTACTATCTCAAGCCAACCCTCCAAGCCTCTCTGTCCTTTCTTCCTGGGTGGTTAGGAAAATACGAAAGCTTTTCTGGCTTTAAAAAAACAAAAAACTGCCTGGATGTGGTGGCTCATTCCTGTAATCCCAGCACTCAGGAGGCCGGGACAGGAGGATCGCTGCAAATTGGAGCCTTGTCTCAAAAAAACCAAAACCAACGACAAAAGCAAGCTCAGTGGCTTAAGCCTCTGCCTAGCAAGTGAGGTCGTGAGTTCAATCCCCGGTGTAAAAAAAAAAAAAAAAGGGCTGGGGATTTAGCTCAGTGGTTTAAGCGCCTGCTTTGCAAGCAGGCAGTCATGAGTTCAATTCCCAATACCAAAAAAAAAAAAAAAAAAAAAAAAAGACCAAAAAAGGAGAGGAAAGGAAAGGAAAGCTAAGCACACGCTGCCAGTATAAGATGTGTGCAATGGAACAGGCAGCTTCCTTATGTGAAGACTTTCTTGGTTGTGACCGATGAAGCAAACTGGTTTTGCTTTTTTGTTTTTTGTTTTTTTGTGGTTTTTTTTTTGGTACTGGGAATCAAAGAACTCAGAATATGTTTTACCAAACAGGCACTGTGCCGCTGAACTATATCCCTAACCCCTTGCAAAGCTTATTTTCATGGTAGAGTTCTACTGGTATGTTCACTGTAGTTCACATAGAAATGTACCTCTGCTGGGGATATAGCTCAGCGACACAGGAGCCTGCCTGGCAAGCTTGAGGTCCTGAGTTTGATCCCCAGTAGCAAAGGGAAAGAAAGAAAGGAAGGAAGGAAGGAAGGAAGGAAGGAAGGAAGAAAGAAAGATTTATTTCTGATGTTATCTTTTAGGTTGTGTAAGAAAGCACACAGCTAACACAAAAATGTTGACATCTATTCTAAATGCACAATACGTATAACATATTTTGAATAAATTATTTTATATGTTCCTGTTAACTACGCACAGTATAATATTGTTTCAAACCCATTTTATTTTAAATAGGAAAAAAAAGAAGGAAAAAAAAAAAACCTAAAACAAAACTTCAAAACACACCAATCAGGGGGCAACAATGGTACATACATTGTGCATTATCATCCCCAAATCATTCACCCAGAGCACAAGACATCTGCATTCAATGGTCCTAACAATACCAGAACAAATCAGTGAATTCAGAAAAATCAGTAGTATAACTATCTTAACTATATATATATACATATATACAGACACACACACATACATATGTTGTTTCTTTCAGCTTCTCACACTAGTGAGACAATATACATGTGTAGTTGATTTATTTCACTTACGAGTATGGTCTCGAGTTGCATCCATTTTTACCTATGAAAGTCTCCAGTTTGCCTGGAGATATAGCTCAATGGCACAGTGCCTACCTGGCAAAAATGTGAGGTTGTGTGTTTGATTCCTGCTACAAAAAAAAAGCCTCCAGTTTATTCTTCTTTATGGCTGAGTAGTTATCTCCACTGTATACAAATACTACATGTTTTTTTAATCCATTCCTCAGTCAATAGGCATTTAGATTGTTTCCAAGATCTAACTATTACAAATTGTGCTGCTTGCTGGGTGTGGTGGCACATGCCTATAATCTCAGCACTTGGGGAGGCTGAGGCTAGAGGATCATTCATTGCAAGTTCGAGCCCAGCCGGAGCTACAAAGTGAGCCCAAGGCCAACTTGAACTACACTGCGAGATCCTGTCTCAAAAAGACAAAAAAAAAACAAAGAAACAAATTGTGCTGCTATAAACATGGGTGCACATATATTGTTGTGGTATAACGTTTTTAATTCTTTTGGAAAGATACCCAGAAGGGGAATAGTTGGGTCAAATAGGACCTCTAATCCTAGTTTTTGAGGAATCTCCACATTGATTTCCAGTGACTGTACCAGTCTGCATTCCCACCAACAGTGGAGAAGGGTTCCTGTTCCCCTCCAGTATTTGTTATTGCTTGATTTCTTTTTGTTTTGCTTTTGGTTTTTTGTTGGGGGTTTTGTTTTTGTTTTTGTGTTGGTACAGGGGATGGAACTCATGACCTCACGTGTGCCAAGCAGGTGCTTACACCGCTGAGCTAAATCCCTGGCCCTATTGCTTGATTTCTCGAGAAATCAATGGGGTGAAGCAGAATCTCAATGTTGTTTTAATTTGCATCTCTCAAATGACCACACACTGTATAATATTATAAGAACCTCCTACACTTCTCAAATGAATACAAACAGTAATATATGAAAAAATTTTCAACATCATTGGTCATTCGAGTATATATGTATATATACACACAAGATAAAGTTAAGACAGTTATACTACTAATTTTTCTTAGGTCATTTTTAAAAAAAGGGCTTGGCCTAATATTGTTTGGACACTTACAAGGCTGGTATCTTGTACTTTGATTAACTAATTTAAAGATAACAACATGCAATGTGTTAACATTGTTACCTTCTTATTTTGTTCTGAAATTTTGTTTTATTTGTTTCTCTTTAAAATAAAGTAAAGTAAAATGAAATAAAAAGAAGAACCCCCTAACAAAACGGGAAGAACACTGAGAGGTCAAGTGTGTACTAGAAAAAGGCCAGGAAAGGGAAAGATGTGCTGTCAGTGTAAGTGGTGGACCTGTGGAACATGCCATTATCAGGAGTGCAGATGCCTCAGGTGTGACAATTCCAGATTATTTCTTTTGTAGAAATTGCTATTGGTATTTTCATTATAGTTCACATGAGAATTTATTTCTGATGCTTTTTTAGACTTTGTACATCAAAAACCAGTTGATGTTGAAAGTGTTGCTTCTTTTTTTACAAATATTAAAAACTCAATACTTTATTTCTGTGATTTTTCTGTTAAGTACTCATTGTTTAATATTAACATTGGTAACTCATCAATAGAAACATTCTAAAGAACAAACATGGGTCTGACAGATGCTCCTTGACGACAAAATTAGTCTCACACTCCATGGGCTACCTTTAGTAGCAGACAATTTATGACAGTGACGTTACAGAAAGTGATTTTCAGTCTATTTTATTATGTTCGGTCTATTTATTTATCATCCAGCAAGTGCGCCCAACTTGTGACCCAAAGATTCACGTACTGGTGGTGAACATTAAGCTCACTGTGCACAATAGTCCACATAAAAATGGGACCTTAAGCCAGGTATATTGGGACACGTCTGACATGCCAGCACTCAAGAGGCTGAGGCAGGAGGATCAAGAGTTCGAGGCCAGCCCGAACTACACAAGACCCTGTCTCAAAAAACCAAAAAGTTAGCAACACACGCTGACTTACATGTTTTGGTTTCCATACATTCGAGTGCATCTCTATCAAGAAGAACATCACATGCGCCTGCTCATCTGTATTCCGTTTTCTCTCTTCCCTGTGACTCATAGGGGGCCATAGAGCCAGGATTTACACACAGTTCTGCCTACACAGACCCTGAGAGCCTGGAGGACCCAACTCGGGGGACAGGGGATGGAAAGTGGAGGGTCCAGACATGATGAGGCCATCTACAGCACGGAGACAAGCCATGTGATTTAAGGCTTCCAAACAGGAAAGAGAAAGGAACTGGTGTTCCCGTTTTCCACCCTGTAGCTTCCCCCCACCTTCTATCCACCCACCTTGGACTTAGTTTTATGAATACTTTTATTTCTTTCAAGACAAGGATTGGACTTGAAAGACACAGTGTTCACTTAAACACGGGGAGCCCCAGAAACCCAATCTTCCCACTGGATCTGTGCTTCAAAAAACATCAACGCCTCCTTTGAAGAAATCAAAATCCTCCGTGTTTTCCAGTTTATATCCTTGGAGTGGGTCAGCCAGAGTTTACTCCAGGAAAGCATTACCACATTACAACTAAGGGAGCATTGAAAAAAATAATACTCCAAGGCTTCAAGCACCAGTGCTTCCCTCTCCTGTTTGTAAGAACTGTGACTATCCAAAATGGTAGTCCAGGCATGGCAGAAAACTCCCAGACTGGCCTGTCCTCAACCCTCACAGCCCACAGCTTCCTGGCAAAGCCTGAGCAGCAGCCTTTATCAAGCTCTGATATATCAGTTAAGCACTGAACAAAACAAACTCTTGAAAGCCCACAGGAGCCTGGGTGGAGGGGCCACACCCGTCCTTCAGTTTACAGGGGTTTCCTTCTGAGATGTGACTTCCAGCCCTCAGAGCTGTCCATAGCATCTCCCATCCGACTCAACTGCCTCAAGGAAAAATGTTACCCCCCAGGCACAGTAGTGCAGGCCTGTCATCCCAGCACTCAGCACGCTGAGGCAGGAGGTGTTCCAGGCCAGCCTAGGCTACAAAGTGAGTTTAAAGTCAGAACCTGAATTGCGTAGTGAAACCCTATCTATAAGAAAAAAAGAAAAAAAAAAAAAAAGAGTTCCCTAATTATTGCCATTTATCCGACTTCAATATTTCATTGCCTTAGGGCGAATTTGTGGTGCTGTTATTTGCTAACTAAATTTAACCTTAATGTGAAAATCTGATATTTGGGATTGAAAGCTTAATCTAGTTTGCTTTTGAAATTGCATGTTTAGAGCCAAGGGTGGTGTTGCATGCCTGCAATCCCCACAATGGGAGGCTAAAGTAGGAGAATCTTTGCAGGTTCAAGACCAGCCTGGGCTACAAAGCTCAAGGACGGCCTGTACTGCATAGAGAGATCCTGACTCAAAAAAAAAAAAAAAAAAAGGAAATTGCATATTTACTATTTAAGGAAGGTTTCTGGACCAGTATCTGTATTGCTCTGACCTCGTGAGCCTGTATGTCACTTGGGGAGGGTTACATACCAGGTAGTTCTCGGGAGCTATCTGCAATTCCCTGGTTTCTGTTTCTTAAAATTTTCAGTAAAATGCATCAAAACTACTTAACAAGAGGTATAACTCATCCTTGGCTTTGAACATGAGCAGAATAAGCACTACAGAGATCTACTAAAACCACCCATTCTTTTAATGTGTAAAATGGGTTTTCATTTCAACTGAACACTAACATTCAAATGTTCAAACCAGTGAGTGTTAGCAAACAGCTATCTCCCCCAAAGCCCAGCCACTGACAGAGGACTCCTTTTATCAGAAAAGCTGGTCTCTCAGTCTCAAAGGCCAGCATTTTTCGTACTGGGATATCTGAGAATATCAGCAGGGCAGGTATATAGCAACACCAGTGGGCAGACACCATCTCAGAAGGGCTCTGTGCTTACAATCAGCTTGGGAAACTTTGATTTAAGACAATCTTGGACTGACTGACTTACAACGTACAAAGTTCAGTCAAAAATGCTCCGCTCTTAAAAAGTTATAGTTGTTTCTAGAAGTATTAAACGCCTGGGTTCTCTGGGAAAGTATGTAAAAGAAAACACAAAGCTCTAAATCTGGTTAGGTGGGAGATCAACCATGCTGATTTCAAGCAAAGGGAATTTGTAAGATCTCTGCATGAGACGGGGGAATGAAAAGCAGCACCTACCAGCAGTGGCAGTTCCACAGGCTGCTATGGGCACCATCAATGGAATTCCTCTGGGGAAAGCAGCTCCCCCAGTGTCTGAGAAACACCCACACTTTAGATCTGCATGATAGGACAGAAAGACGCTACAGAAACATAACCAAAAGAAAACCTGCGTTTTTTAAACCACACCTGATACCTCTAGTATCCCTCTCCACATGGGTGCTGCACAAGAATTAGAGGACACAGTGCGAACCCTGGCTCCCTCTAGAAGCATGTCACTCCTTATGGGGTGGTGGTCCTAACACTCCTAGATAAGAATCCCTACTCACAAAGAACCAGAAGAGAACTGTTCATTTAAAGGGTCCAAACAAATCTAGATCCTTGCGACAGTCAGCTTTCTGTTGTTATGACAAACTACCTGATACAATCAACTGAATAAAAGTTTATTTTGTCAAGATTTCAGAGGTCTCAGGCCCAGATGCCTTGGGGCTAGGGAAGTACAACACATCATGATGAGGAGGTTTGCTCACTTCACTGCAACCCAGAAGCAAAGAGGCAGGCAGGCACCAGGGTCCCAATGTCCCCTCCAGAGACACATTCCCAGCGACATAACTTCTTCCAGTATGCCTCCTCTTTTAAAGGCTCTACCACCTCAAGAGTGCCATGGGCAGGGGACCAAGCCCTTGACACATGGACCTTGGGGGACACCCCCAAACCACAGAGCCATGATGGAATTCACCTAATAGAACTCCTCTTATCTAGATGGGCATGGTGACCCCCTCCTGTAATCCCAGCACAGTGGAAGGCTGAGGCGGGACGATCAGGAGCTCAGGCCTGGCCTGGCCAACCTACTGACTATCGAGATCCTGTCTCAAAATTTAAAAACAAAAAATGCGCTGGGGATGTAGCTTCACATGAAGTTCCTTGGTTCAACATCCAATACTGTCCCATTCCCCAAAAGTCCTGTTATTCAAGTGAAATGCAGTTGAAAATGGGAGCCCACTTAGGGAAAGACTACATACCCATCAATTCAAGACTCTTGTCCTGTGGACCAAAAAGCAACTCCACTTCCATGTTACTGATTTGAAGCAATGTTGCAGTTCCACACCAGTGGTTAAGTGTGACCTCCTGGCATCCAGCTATCCTAGATCTCGTCTGGTTAGACAGCACCCCTGCAGATTGTCAGGGGCAACATCTTAATATTCTGACCTTCATTATGAAGGTTGCCTCTTCTAAGCTGTTGTACTCCCAACACAGGACAAGCCAGCTGCCAGTCCTACCTCCCGAATGCCAAAACAAGCAACACACTACTGCGAAGAGCTACCATAATAAAAACGCATAGCTTCAAAGTACAAGTCAGTGTTGAGAAGTGCTATGTCTGGCTTCTTCTGAGCCACGTACCAACGAATTCCTACTAAGCTTTATTTGGAGCAGATGTCCAAAGTCAAGATCCCAATTCCCACTTGACTGCTCCACAGCACATCATACTCAAGTAATTACTCGCACTTCAAGTGGCGGCTTCTCTCAAAGGGCAGTCAGATAATTACATCACATCCTTACTTAGGAAACGTGATTATAAAATATGGCTTAAAATGCACTTCATACCATAGAAAGGCTAAATAGTTTCTTAGTTTGACAGATGTTTTTTGTGAAGCAGAAAAGCAGCACTTTCAAGTGAAGTTTAGAGTTACAGTTCAAAACATTTTAGATCCTGGTATTGTTCTTCTAATCAAACATTCGTCCTTATCACAGACTTCACCACGGAGCCAGATATGAAAGGTATGGTATAGCATAGTGCACCCCAGCTCTGGATAACCACCAGCCGTTTATAGGAGCAGGCAGAGATGGCCAAGGGGACACACAGGGCTCTCTGAGGAAAGTCCCCTCCCTTCCTGGGAAGGGAGGTCTGTGTGTGTTTGAAGCAGCCTCCGCCAGAGGTGTCGCCCTACCTGGTAGATTCTTCACCAGGCTGACAGTTACACCACAGGGAGAGGAAACAGACGTTTACTCCAGGCTTTGCCCTTATGGACGTGAAGGAGGACTGGGACCACTATCACAGTTCAATAATATCCACTATAGTATGCAAAATCAGTGGCTTTCCTATCTTTCAATCTCACAGCTTAAAATGGTTGCTGATTTTTTTTTTTTTGGTTGCTGAATTTCTAAATACCTAATTAGAATTTAGTGATTATCCTTTCGCTACTTCAGTTCTAATTGTAGGCTCTGTTTTGAATAAAAGAGGAAATGAACAAGCAAAATTGCTTGTTTTATTTTCCATAAGGTGCACTCAATTCACAAACGGTCCCTGTCTAAGGCAACACAGTGTAACCCAGAGCAATGTCCGTGTCATCATGCTTTCTCCAAATACTTCCAGCACAAGCACTGAAACACTGAAGGCAAGGATACAAAAGCAGCAAACTGCTCATGTATAGGGCTGTGCCGGGATTGCAGAGGAGCATCTACTACCTCCCAGGCGGGATTCAAAACTGCTTTTCAATTGATGACACGTCTCTGCCTCAGGCCTGCTTCTTCCTGAAGCCTGTTGAGTGGGGCTCCCCTCTCCTGACTGGGGGGTACGCAGTGGGTAGCAGAAGGCCCTCAGCAGGTGGCGGGCGCTGTGAGGGGCAGGAAGCCATGCTCGGCCATCCGGAAAGACTTCAGGAAATGCCTCCTTGTATGTGAAAAAAAGTTTTCTGTTCAGTCCGACATGGATTACTTAATAAAGTCATTAAACATTTAGCTCTGATAATGGCCTGGAAGATGCCATTTTAGCAAATCCACTTAGGGTCGATGGATGGTCAAAAGCATAATTAAAATGATAAACTGCCACGGGCTTCTTCTGACGTGTACACTTAGCTTTGTGCTCCTGAACCCAAAGGCCTGCTGTGCCCCACAATAAAACAAGAGGTACGAGCCCATCCCAAACTGCAGCGCTGCCAGCAAGCACTCTTAGTCCGGGACTGGGACTTGGCCTGGGTCCGAGGATTTCTATGGGGCCCAGAGGTAGGCTGCAGGCTATTCTGTGAACCCCTTCCCAGGCTGCAGCCTAGCATCTTGCAGGGTGGAGGCTAAAGAAAAAGGTCTCTGCTTAGTTTCCTACGAGCTGCAAGACAGCAGAGACAGTTTCTCATGATCTGAGGCACCTTTCTTTACCTATTAGCAATCAGAGAGCAGATACCTCTGCAGGATTGTGGCAACGGGCACACTCAACACAGTCAAGGTAGAATCTCTGGAAAAGGTCAGTCTGGAGCCCCTAAGCCCCACCATCCCAAGACCACAGGTAGCCACTGCCCTATGGAATTAACAAAGACAAAGAACTTGACAGTGTACATCAGCTTTGGTCACTCCCAGGAATCGGAAACCAGCTCCCAAAGGCAAATTAGAACATAAATCAGTTTCATTATAGAAGGGAGCAGGAGCGAAGGAAGTAACTTAAAAGAGAATGCACTATTTCCTGGAAGTGGGAGTGGAAAGAAGTGGAAAACAAAAGTCTATTTATAATCCCACTACCGTGAGAGGCTGAGGCAGGAGGATCACAAGTTTGAACCCAGCCCAGGCAATTTACTGATTTAGCAAGACCCTGTGTAGATAATTTTAAAAAGGCCTACAGCTACAGCAAACACGCCATGCCCCATCCAAAGGCAGGGAGAGAGGGACTGGGGCTGGGCAGGCACTCTGCAGTAGAGAAGGCACTGGAGGAAATGATGATGCCACGGGCCAAGGATACAGCTCAGTGGCACAGCACCTGCCTGGCAAGAGTGGGGTTGTGGGTTTGATCCCTGGTGCACCAAAAAAAAAAAAAAAAAAAAAAAAAAAAAAAACCAGAATCCATAATTTAAAATACAAAACATAATTTTAAAAAAAGAAATGGAAATGATGACTCTGAGCGCTTCCCCATGACATCTGGCTAAAGCTAGCCTGGGCCCTGTCCAGTAAAACTGATGCCTCGATGGATCCCTGAGGAAGCTTCACCCAGCCCTCCCTGGGGGCACACAGCTCAGAAGCCACTTTGTCTTCCAAGACACTATTCAGGGTTCCAGACCTGCAGAGGGCCCTGAACACGCTACAAAGCTCAGCAGGGAAGGATGCATCAATACTGGTCTCTGTGTGCATTAATAGTGCTAAATTAATGTTTCACATAAAGGAATATGTAGTGACTATTGCAGAACAGATCTGCGTTAACTTTTGACAGGGGGGCTTTTGTTTTGCTTTGTTTTTGATATTGGGGATCATGCTTGTCAGGCAGGTGCTTAATAAGCTGAGCTAAATTCCCAGCCTGGGGGGGTAGCCCCCCCATAGCCCCACCCCATCCCCCCACCCTGCATTCTAGGCAAGCGATCTGCTGCTGAGCTATATTCCCAGCTTGAAGAAGACAAATCTCTGTCCTGTGATGTACCATTAAAAAAAAAAAAAAATCCAGGAAAACAGTAGAGTAAGAGAGGTAAACACTTGCAATAGGTACTTAATGATTAGAACTGATACTACACAAGTTCATGTTCCATTAAAAAAGGAACCCATTAACCTAACTTATAAATTATATGTTAGAGTTGTCAGAGTAGCTTTTAGAGCGGCTGTCTAATGCACAGACTATCTAGTGGTGCCCTTAATGCTCTGATCGGTAGCGTAGAACACAGGCCAGGCTTCTGCCGCCAAAGGTAGGCGCTCAGCCAGGAAGCAGGGGAAGCAGAGGTCACTGCTTTGGGAAAAATGCAGTGTCCTCTCAAAGGGAATAGAAAGGAACAGAGTGGGAGAAGGGAACGGAGTGGGAGAAATATGATCGAACTATTTCAGAAGACCTGCCGTCGTGAGTCATAGAATCCTGTCAGTTTGAAAAGGTTTGACAGAATGCTTGTGATGTTACAACCTAATAAAATATTTACCCCATCTCTGCCAGCCCAACAGTGGACACTGGTCATAGCAAGCGTGACTTTGGTTCTTGTCGATGGTTTGGCTCCATACAACGAGGGCCTAAACTCTTGAGTTCTGAGCTCTAACCTTGGAATCACATCACATTCCGAACATATTCAGTCAGAGAGACCAGGGGCTCTGATGCCTGGAGAGCCGATGCATGATTATCTTGATTGTCAACGTGGTGGGATGAAGACAGCTCAGGAGAGGTGACTGGGTTGTGAGCACACTGTGTCAAGTGTCAGATGCCTTCGGGCCTGAAGGACCTACCAGGACGTGGGCCGAGCTAGTAGAGTGGGTCCTGGGGCTGTGGACTTGGGGAGCTGTATGCCTGGCCCCTTCCTCCCAGCTGTTCCCCTTTTCCTCCCTGCTTCCCAGATGCCAGGAGTTGAGCAGCTTTGCTCTGCCATCCCCTTCCACCATGCTGCTGCTGCCTTGGAGCCAGCGGACCACGGGCTGAAACCCAGGGACAAAGTTACTCTCTGCAAGATGCAGGTGGCAGGTTGTTTGCCACGGTGAAGGGAAAGCTAACACTCGAAGAGTAGAAAGCAACTTGTTAAACAATCAGCCACCTCAATGGAGGTTCTCACACACTTGAACTGAGATCTGAAAGCAAACTAGCAGATTCCAAGATGAATACAGGTGCGGCTACTGAAACCCACTCCACAGTTTACATTTTTTCCCCCAAGTTGCTCAGGAGAGCAAGCCCATTAACAGGTGTGGTGCATTGTGGGAAACGCCTGCCCCCAGCTGCTGCAGACCTTGAGCCTTATATGCAGGCAGAAGAGGAGACACTGCTGCAGGAAGAGCCCCTGACTTTATCCCCTCTGAAAAAAGAACAAAGCCCTTCCACTCTCTGCTACTCCTACACCAGCAAGTCCGCCTCTCCTGGAGAGTGTCCCCAGACACATGCTTGATTCTCAAAACTGGTGCTTTAAAAAATCATCACCCCCTAAAATTTTAAAAAAAAAATTTTAAAAAAATTATCACCCCCAGAAGATGTAGTATAGATGAAGATAGTCGTAAAATTGGTGTGTGTGTGTGTGTGTGTGTGTGTGTTTTTACCAAATGCAGATTTACAGGAAATGATCTGCTTTAAATTCACAGCATTTAAAAATTATCTTTAGAAACTGGGAAATATATTTGGTTTTCTTCATCACAGAGACTATACAAACAATTTCCCCTTCACCCTACAATTCTGCCAAATGACAGACTGCAGTATTTTGAATATACTTTTCTGGTTTCTTTAATAATTCCTCTTCTTTTTGGTTGTTGTTGTTACATGAAACTGACTTTTTTTAATCATAAAAAAAGAACTTTTTAAGATTCATTTATTTCAAACTTGCCCATAACTCAAGTCCCCCATCCTCCTCCCACCTTTTCCACAAATTCTCCACTGAGAACTCTATAAGCAGTCTGAGAATCAGTGGCCTGAAAAAGACAGACACACGCTTGAGATATAAGCCAGGCATGGTGGCATAGGCTTGTAATTCCAGCACTCCCGAATGCTGAAGCCCAAGGGTCACAACCAAGTTCAGGCGGGGCATAGTGAAACACTGTCTCAAAAAACAAAAAAAAATTAAAAAGGGCTGGAGATGGAGCTCAGTGTGAAGGCCCTGGGCTCCATCCCCAGTACTGGGAAAGAAGGAAGGAAGAAATAAGATAGGAAGGGGGAGAAAGAAGGAAGGAGGGAGGGAAAAGGATAGTTTTCTATATGTACCTCCCAGCAAGGCGAAACTAATTCAATGACAAGCTCAATAATGAGAATCGCTGCCCTGAGTACTTTCTTGTAGCAATAGCGGAAGCACACTTCTTAAAAGTCCTTGAAACTTGCAGCTGTGACCATATACCCACAACAAACACATCCTACATTTCATTCTTTTTGCTTACCTACACTGTTCTCTAAAGCCTCTGAACTTTTATCATCTCTCATAACCCCCAATCTACTCCACATCCCAGGTATTATGAAACACTTGATTAATCCCTGATGGGTCCCTGTGTCAGGACCAGCTGGGTATAAGTTGACAGGAAGCATCAGCAGAGGCAGAAATGAGGGTACTGCGGTCCTGTCATGGTTTATAGCCACATGCCCCTCCACGCCTCAAGCAATGGGCGGGGCAGAAGAGGAGCGTTGGGAAAGTGGTTGGTTGGATTTCGCCCTTTGTAGCAGGCTTGCTGTCAGGCGGCAGGTGGCTGGGGGGTGTGGCCCCGAAGGGTTTATCTTCCTCACCCGCTCCTCCCTGGACTCTGCTTCCTGGATGCCAGGCCAGTAGCTGCTCTATGCCATGTCCTCAATCACTCGGCTTGTCCCTGGAGCTGGTCGACCATACAAAGTCTGAAACTTGTAAACCATGAGTCAAAACAGACCTCTCCTCTTTTTAATTGTCAGCTGTCATGCATTGTATCTAAGCAAGAGGAAAGTGACTGAGACAAGTACCAAACAGGGAGGGAACCCTGTGAGCAGTACCAGTAAGACTAGATTAAGAGGGGTTTTGAGGCTGGATCTTGACAACCAATAAATATTTAAGCCAGGAAGGAGGGGAAAAAAAGTGATCTTTTCTATTAGGTCACAGACAAAGTGTAGAACACAGGACAATACCAGCGAGCCAAGGTAATGGTACAAGTGACCGAATGTTGACAGGTCACACTATAGTTGTTGCACACTATGGTCAGAACAGTGGTTGCCCCAAGGTTAGTAACAGGAGGATCTGCCAGGGAGGCAGCGGGGGGATAGGCCCCAGTTCTGTTACCCGAACCTAGGATGGGGTGATCAGTCTGTGTTCACTTTACAAGATTCATCCAGCCAGGCACTCGGTTCACGTGCTTATGAAAACTGGCCTTAAGTGGAAACCCTCAGAGCCCCCAGAACAGCAATTTGGCTGCACAGGGCAGGGCAGGGAGGGCAGGAGGCCAGGAGTGGAGGCAGGGAGGTCACTGATGCCTGAGCCTGGGAGAGAGAGAGGGCACGAGAAGGGCAGCCTGAGACAGGAAGCATGGACCGGAAAGCCTTGGCACACTCCACTGCAGAGCAAGCCCATGGAGATGAAGGGCAGCCGGACTGTCAGGGCTCCTCTTCCTGTGGCCTTGGGACTTCGCCAAGCTGTATCTCCAGCCAGTCTGTGCCTCAGTCTCCTCATCTGTAGAGTGGGGATAAAAGTAGCTTCCTCTTGAGATGGTTAAAAGGTGTGGTATGACACATGGGTGATCCCCGCTGGCATACTGGGAGGCTGAGGCAAGAGCATCACAAATTCAAGCCAGATCTTGTTTTAAAATTAGAAGAAACAGAGGGGTTGGGCAAGTGTAGCCCAGTGTGAAGATCGAGGTCAATCTCCAGTGCCGATTAGTAAGAGGATGACGTGAGTTAGTATTTGTAAAGTATTTGTAAATGTGTGGAGGAGAAAAGAAAAGAATCAGAAAACTGGGTACTCCTTCTCACAGAATGCCAAGATCCAAGGCTTTAACTCAGATGACAACATAGAGAGTCAACGGATTGGGTGTGGGGAGGGGGCCGAGCGCACCCTTCCTCTGTGAGGCTAAGGCTTTCGTATCCAGCACCACAAAGGAAACCAAAGATAAAATGGGGGTCTGGGGGCTCTGCCTAGAAATCTCATCCTTTCAGTCACTCAACTCATTGACAGAGTTTTTGGACAAAAATTGTCATCTGAGGGCCTGTTGGCAAATGTGGAAGCATGAGGCTTGAAGCACACGGAGATCCTAGCTGATACAGCAGGCAATACACATGGACTCCATAATGCCATGGGGAATGATGCTTATTCTTGCAACCTAAAGAGACGCAGGCACCAAAGGAAACCTAAGACACCAAACTTGGCCTGGTCAAACTACCACCACCCATACAAGTGACAATGGTCGTTATCTAAGCCCTCGTTCACGGCAGCTGCGTGGGAATTTGCATCCACCTTCTACCCAGTCCGGAGGGAGAGGCACAAATTCATCCAGTTAGCCAGAGAGTGGCACAGCTGCCCTCTCCTCTACGTCCAGAAGCCTGAGTGTTTCTCCCACAGGGGAAAAGGCTGGCACAGCCACTTCCTGCTGGACAGAAGCTGCCCAAGTGTCCAGTGGCTAACGAAAAGAACGGCCTCATTAACCATAGTGTGTTTTTTCAATTACATGGAAACATAAGAAAGAGTTTGTCTATAAATAAAAGCAAAACGTGAGTGTTTCAAGTGAACTGCAACTCAGCGAAAGTTCACATCCGTCGGGAGGCACTGCCAAGATGGGCGGGGTCCTGTTATCCTCTGACACGACACAGCTGTAGGCGGCTGAGTGCTCACGTAGGCAGCAGAGACATACATTAAGGCAGGAACAATATTAAGAGAGGGAGTACGGTCCCTACGCAAGAAGACGTTTTCACTACTTTGATACACAGTATTGCCAAGAGTCACCAGAATCAGATTGCATTTGATGTATTCTGAAACTAAAACAATGCCTTTGTTAACAAGTACACTAACCAGGTGCAGTGGTGCACCCCGTAATCCCAGCACTGGGAAAGCTGAAGCAGGAACACTGCCCGAGTTCCAGGCCAGCCTGGACTACACGGCAAGGCCCTATCTTTTTTTTTTTTTTTTAAAGCAATTATAACCCTGTTAAAATAAAATAAAGCATAACAAAGAAAATGCTTGTAAATTAGAGACAATAGACTACCTCCAAATTTTATTAAGGAAAATGGTTGTTTTTAACTGATTTAAATAGTTAACAAATTCAGTAAATATTTGTTGAGTATATTTACCAAGCACCAAATTTTGACTTCAAGGAGGTTAGCATGTATTGTTTCAAATCACTTCACTTCTACAAAATTCTCTCGCTGTAAACGTGGGGATGTTTGGGAACCATGGAGCTGGAGTCTCTTTTCCTATCCACCCCCGTTTTAACAGCTCTTCTGCAGGGTCGCAAATCCAGAAGCCACTTGTGATCCGCATGAGTGCGGTGTTCACAGGTAAGGTCCAGGCTTCTCCCTGGGTCCTACCTGTCCTCGCACGCCTGACACACTGCGCGTCCCTCTGCTCCCGGGCGGTGCCCATCTTTAAACGGCTGCAGAAGTATCAGCCCTTGGGAGGGCCCCGGTCATTGTCTTCTGTGGTTTCAAGATTGTGCAGGCTGCTGTGTTTTATTTTTAGGTTTGTTTGCTTTCTTTAACTGTTTCCCTAAAGGACTGAAACTGCTTGAATGCAGTGTGCACCCGTGGGAAAGCTCACACAAAGAATCCCACCCGCAAACTGCCACGGAAAACTCCATCCTTGCCAGTCCATGAAGGACAGTCTTAAAAGCCAGGTCTCTCTGTTCCTACTACTAAAAGGATAAATCCAGGAAGGGAGACAAAGGTATCAGTGAGCTCTCTAAATATTTCCTGAAGGTGTATGAGTGTGATGTAACACAATCGGTGGCTTCCCTGGAAGCAAAAGCATAGGAAACAATCCTTTCCTGGCCTGGGCCGCTGCTCTGTGTGTGACCAGGGCTCTGTCTCTGTCCAGCAGGAGACCATGGGGGCGACAACAGGCAACAGTGCCACTCTTCTGCTGGCAGAGCAGCGGCGTCCACCGCCACCCTCTGTCCCTCCATGAAAGCCAAGCACAGTCCTCTGCACGCAGCCCCACACATGGGCACTTAGGAAAACGGCTTCAACATTTCCAGGCAGGAAGCAATGCCTTGCAGGAAGAGTGCGAAATGCCAGCACCTCATGGTTCTGTGACAGCATCTGTGAATACCTACTGCCAGCAGGGCACTATGCTGATAAAATTAACTTTGAAGCTGGGCGTGATGGTGCACACCTGTAATCCCAGCACTCGGGAGGCTGAGGGAGGAGGATTGTTGCGAGTTCGAGACCAGCCTGGACTACAATGTGAACTGAAGGCCAGACTAAACTGCACAGTGAGACCCTGTCTTAAAAAGACAAAATAAATAAATATATAAACTTTGACAGCTTTACCTCTGCTACATGTAACTTGTATTCATTATTGAAAATTAAAAAAGGATATTCAGGAACATAGATTTAAAAAAACAACAACTAGATTTAAAGACACACAGAAAATTGTATTTCCCTCTATATAGCTCAGGCTGGCTGTGAACTCATGCAGTCCTCCTGCCTCAGCCTCCTAAGTGCTGCAATAACAGGCATTCACCACAGCAAATTCTATTTTTAAGGTATCTTTAGGCTCAAAAGACCAAAATTATGTTTATACACAGAATCCCAGTCTAATTTATCAAAAATTGTTAGACCAAGACAAGCAAATGTTTAGCAATGTCATCGAATGATGTTTAATCTTTCAATTCCCAGTACAAAAAAAAAGAAGAAGAAGAAAAGAAAAATGATGTTCAATCTAATGTTTATTTATCACCAACTTTCTCCTAGCAAACACGAATGCTAAACAAGTAAAACCAGTCCAAAAGTCTAGATAATAAGACACAATTTTCCAGGTCAAAGAGGATACTTGCTGTTAATGATGCAATCTACATAAAGCAGATCAACGAAAATAAAAGTTGCAGTCCCACACTGAGCAGAAGATACACAGGCAAAGAGGCTGAGGCAGCGGGACCTGGTGGCGCACAGGTGTGATCCCAGCACTCAGAACAATGAGGCAGAAGATCAGAGCGAGTTCAAGGGAAGCCTGGGCTGCACAGCAAGACCCTGTCTCCAAGGCAAGTGCACAGGTGGGGTCGGCCACACACTGGCAGGCAAGGAACATGACACGTGCGGGTGCCATTAACAACAGGCGGCGGAGTGGCCCTGCAAAGCCTGGTTCCTTCCCGCCACGGTGCCTTTGCAGCCACGGTGCCTTTGCAGAACTGTTTCAGCTATCGAATTCCATAATAAAAAAAAACACAAGGGTTCTGATGAAAGAAAAGGTTTTTTTTTTTTGGTTTGGTTCTGTTCTGTTTGTTTATTTTATTAGACAGGTTTTCACTATGCAGTTCAGGCTGGCCTTGAACTTGGCATTGATCCTCCTGCCTCAGCCTCCGGAATACTCAGATTACAGGTATGCACCACCACACCCGGCTAAGAAAACTAGTTAACTCATTCGAGTGCCTTCTCCACTCAACTGGGGATTTAGCTCAGTGGCATAAGTGCCTGTCTGGAAAGTGCAAGGTTGTGAGTTCAATGTCTAGTACCAAAAAAAAAGACCTTGTCTTATGTGCCTTCTCCAACGAAATAACATTAAAAATGCAATGTCTCTTTTCATAAGAATCGCCCAGTAAGGGATGGTCTCAATAGATGGTTTGTTTTGTTTTGTTCTGTTTTTGAGACAAGGTCTCATAATGTAGACCAGGTTTGCTTTGAATTTACTGTGGACCCCAGGCTGGTTTCAAACTCACAGTGAGTGATCCTCCTGCCTCAGTTCCGGGTGCTAGAATTACAGGTGTCGGCAGATGTTTTATATATCACCGTACTGTTTTGGGGGTTTTTTTGGTGGTACTGAGGCCTGAACCTGGGGCTGTATCCCCAGTCCTTTCTTATCGTTATATTTTGAGACAAGGTCACTTCCTTGCCTAGGCTGGGCTTGAGTTTGCCATTCTCCTGCCTCAGCCTCCCAGAGTGCTGGGATTACAAGAATGTGCCACCACACCCAGCTTGTATCACTGTCTTGGAGTCCATTTGCCACCCCGATTCCCATCAATAGACTTTTTCCTTTTTCTAGATGTAAAGTGTGCTGGAGTTCGTCTTCCTTTTAACTGTTTTTTGGGAGCCGAGGACATAACCACAAGCCCTGGCCATGTTAGGCTCACTCTGTCCCAAACTGTGACCTGGAATTATATTGAAATATAATTCATACGCCATTTAATTCATCCTTGAAAAGTGTCCAGTTTAGCTGGGTGTGGGGACATGTGTCTGTAAACCCAGATGAGAGGGCTGGGGATTTAGCTCAGTGGCTTAAGCGCCTGCCTGGCAAGCATGAGGTCGTGAGTTCGATCCCCGGTACCAAAAAAAAAAAAAAAACCAGATGAGAAGAGGAAAGGTCTCGGGGAAGTTAACAGAGACACAGAGACACACGTGGGGTAAAGACACGGCTCTGCGTATTCATTCTCTAGAGGTCACAGCTTGCACTGTAGTGCTGCTCCACAGGGGGCAACTTTCTGACAAACCCCATTCAATTGCTGTTCCTTTCTGCAGAAATCAAACACATTCTTTGATTGTGAAATCTTCCCCAGAGGTCTTGGCAGGTTCTTCCACAGAAATAAGCTCATATATTACCAGGGCAGGAAAGACCAAAGGGGACGACAAAAAAAAAAAATCTGAAGTAGTATGCAAAGACATTCCACACCAACTAATAAGAATTTTAAACCGGGTGTGGTGGCACACACCTGTGATTCCAGTACTGGGGAGGCTGAGGTAGGAGGAACACCATGACTTCAAGGCCAACCTGGGCTACACAGCATTACACAGTGAGCTCCTGTCTAAATAAATAAATAAATGCAACCTAAACTCAGCTGACATTTTGTCATTATCATGCATCCTGGAATGGGGTTCAGTTTTTCGAAAAATTTATCCTAAAACTTAACAGGAGCCATTTGTAGGGTGTACATTCAAAGTGGGCAGAAGGGCAAGCATGGTGGCACATGCCTTGACCCACATACTATGGGAGGGGCAGGCAGGAAGATCCCAGGTTTAAATCCAGTCTGGCCAATTTAGTGAGGCCCTATGTCAAAATTTTAAAGAGAAGCCTGGTGACATAGGGGCACAGTACCCGTGGTTTAATCCCCAGTACCACCAAAAATAGTAACAACAAGATAATCTGCAGAAAATTTATGAAAAGAATCCAGTTGGGCATGGTGGCACACTTCTGCAATCCCAGCCCTCTGGGAGGCTGGAGCAGGAGGACTGCACGGTTCAGGCCAGCTCTAGCAAGTCTGACTCTGTCTCAAAATTAAAAAAAAAAAAAAGTTTTTTTTTTTAAATAAACTGGACATGGTGGTGCACACCTATAATCTCAACTCGGGAGGCGGAGGCGGGAGGACTACCTTGAGTTCAAGGACAACCTTGGCTACATAGAGTCCAAGGCCACTGTGAACTACAAAGTGGGAAGCTACCTAAGTAAATGAATGAATGAAGAAATGGCACACAGAGCTAAGTCAGTTTTCCTAGGGCTCAGCCTCTAGGACCTGGGGGGTGGGTGAGGAGATTACCCATGATTCTACACCTTTGGTCTTAAATTAAATGGTGATATTTAATCATTAGACAACAAACGTCTCCCTTGCCACGTAGGGGCAGCTTCCTCCCAGGTGGGCACGACCCTCCCACACTAAGACAAGGGCTGGGTGAGCTCCTGGTGGAGCACTTGCCTAGCACATACCCGGCCTGGGCCCCAACACCATAGAAAACACAAAAACAAAGACCCACACAAGGATATGGAAGCTGATTAAGTAACTACTGGAAATGCGCAAGATGACAGGTATTTGGACAAATGTCATCCCTTCCCTCTAAACCTAAAGATGAATGACTGTCCCAGTCATGCGAACCCTCACTGCCAATCTGGCTCCACGTTTCTGGAGATACTTGCTCACAGTAACTCAGCAACGATTATTTGCTTAGTCTCATTGTGACAGTTCCTGATCTGGCTTAGCAAGAAAGGAACTCAGTCAGGTTAGCACTGTGGCACACACCTGTAATCTCATCTCAGGAGGCTGAGGCGGGAGGATCACCAACGGGAGACCCTGTCTCAAAACAAAAAAGGGAAGAGAGAAAGGGGAGGGAGGAGAGAAGAGGAGAGAGGAGAGGAAGAGGAGGAAAGTGGGGGAGGGAAGAAAAAGGCCCGGACTGATTTTTAGGTTTCACAAAGAAACAGCTTTCCTGAGACTTTAGTTATAATGTCAGCATACAGCTATTTGATCTTCTAGTAATCAAACTGTAAAGCTTTCGGTGATCGGACTCAAGAAAAAATAAATCCGAGTTCTTCTGAAGTTCTTATCTGAAGCTGAAATAAACCAGCTGGTCGAGTCATACGCAGCAGAAGGGACCGCAGCCTGGGGGATTTCTCCCTTCTTCATGACCATAAAAAGCAACAAGCAGCAACCTTCCTCTTCACTGGGCTCCCTGAGAGGCGGGAACGCGCTGCCGCAGTGGTGCCCTGCAGCCCTGGTCTCCGGCTGCGGGAGCAAGGGGACTAGGCTGGGATGCTGAGCGCTCCGTGAAATTAAGTATCATAAACACGGAGTCCATAAACAGTTATTACTACTGTGGGCTGAAAACAAAACGGAAATCGCATGCAATTATGTGGATTACTGGAACAACGGGCTTCATTCACAATGTACTCTACCAAAAGACAAAAAAAATTTTTTTTCTTTGTGGTACTAAGGATTGCACCCAAGGCTTTGCCACTGAGCTACATCCCCAGCCCTTTCTATTTTTAATTTTGCATCTGGGTCTCACTAAATTGTCCATTCAAGATTCAAATTTGCAATCTTCCTGCCTCAGCTTCCCATTTCCAAAAACTTGTAGCTATTTCTACTGTTCTTCAATTTTCTAGTCCTTTTTCTCCTACCTCCCTCACTGCCAACCAAATACCAACTTAAAAAAGGAGATTAAAACGTGAAGAATAACCCACGAAGTTTTCCAAATACAGATATTCCTCACTTAAAGACCCACATATTTAATGATTGCTCAGATTTATGAACCATTTTTGGGGCAGGGTACAATTCTGTGCAACTTGTTTTCAGAAAGTCAGTGGACTTTTTTGTCTTGTTATGGCACACCCTGTATACATAGTACTGGGATTTTGCTGATTACACTGTACAGTACAGTACTGTAATTTTGTGTTCCGTTATGTATTACACTACTGCATATAATGCCAAGCATGGTGGTGCAGGCCTGTAATTTCAGCACTCTGGAGGCTGAGGCAAGAGGATCCCTGCAAGTTCAAGGCCAGCCCAGGGTACACAGTGACTTCAAGGCCAGCCTGGGAACACAGTGAGTTCAAGACTAGCCTGGAGTACAAGATGAGACCCTGTCTCAAAAGAAAGCAAAAAATGAATACTGCACGTCACAGTTATGCAAATAAGAGCAAAGTCATCAAACTGGAGTTTCTGGTGACCACTCCTTTGTTCCCAACATTGTAGTATATGAGATACAATTCTTCATTTAGTAACCAATTCATTTAATCCTTGTCACAGGATTGGAAATTGGTCATTAAACAAGTTATGTCTGCAATGTGCATTTGTTTTTTGGTTTTTGAGGCAGGGTCTCACTATGTAGCCCAGGCTGGCCAGGAACTCACTTATGGTTCCTAGACTAGCCTCAAACTCTCATCCATCCTCTTGCCTCAGCCTCCCTGAGGGCTGGGATTACAGGTGTGAGCCACCAAGTCCGGCTATAATGTACATTTAAAAGTTAGATATATACCCCACATTCTCCCATTTTATCTCGAGAACAAGAATTTTCTCTGTATATGGCTAATGTAGGATGGGTTAAAGATGTGAATTATGTAAATTCGAGGTTCTGGGTTCTATTGCCAGCAGAGCAAAAAAGTAGGTAAAATAAAAACTAGATATACATAAAATACAATCATTTTTACATAAACAAAATGAAAATCCATCCTATCCTCCCCACACCAAAAGAGAAACATTTCCTTAGTATCTTAGAGTTATCCTCCAACCAACCTCCAGATTAGAAATATAACGTCAGGTCTGTAACAAATGGCTGCATCTCGAGCCCATACTCCAGGGAAATAAACCGGACACACATGTGTACATACAGCATTGTTTCTCTGGAGTGAGTGTAAGTAAGGGCCAAAATGTGTAACAGATATTGGGAAATAGGAAGAAGATGTTCAAATGGGGAGCGGAACCTGGAAGGCGGAGAAGGGAAGGAAGGCAGGGAAAAGAAATACACACAACAAAAGGAGGAAAAATTGCAACAAAGCTTTTGTAAAAGGAGAGGGGAAGAGGGGTTGAAGGGAAGGGAAACAGAATGGGAACAAAAGTCGAACAGTTCTCTACAATGACTAGGGCTCAGCACAAGAGAGCTGGCCTAGCACGTTTGAGTCCCTGAGTTCAATCCCCAGCACTTCAAAACAACAAAACAAAACCAAACAAAAACAATTTACAAATTCTGTATGATGAAAGTGGTCATTACGTATACCTGAAATGTGCCAAGAAGCTTCATGAATTTTTTAAAAAGGTCAGGTCTCAGCCGGGTGTGTGGCTCATGCCTGTAATCCCAGCCTTTGGCAGGCTGAGGCAGGAGCATCACTGCGAGTTCCAGCGCAGCTTGGGCTACAAAGTGAGTCCAGGGCCAGCCTGAACTGCATAGTGAAACCTTGTGTCAAAAGACAAAAAAAAAAGTCAAGCCTCCTTGTACATCACCCCACCCACTCCTGACGCTTCAGGTTGCCAATGGCAACAGCAGCCACCCCTTGTAATGGAGAATTTCCCAGAGCCACAGGGCATAGGTCTCTAAGCCTTCTGAGGCCCTCTCCCCACCCAGCCACCCTCTTTAACAGGCTGCCCTGTTAAAGCAGCCCTATCTTCTGGTGGGAGCTTTCCAAACTGAACTGTGGTAAAGATGGACGTTCCACGTTCCCTTTTAGAGACGTGTATTAATGATATGAATGTATCAAACATGGTGCCAACAGGCCTATAATCCCAGCACTCGAGAGACCGAAGCAAGAGGATCTTGAGTCTCAGGCTAGCCTGGGTTACACAGTGAAAACATCTCAAAATAATAACAATGACGGTGGTGGTATTGATGATGATGTGCTGAAAAGCAACTGTGACTGAAAAAAACCCTCTTCATATTACCCCAAGTCTTCCTGGACCACTTTGCTCAGGTCCCTTCCTGTGTGCAGAGAGTCTTTCCTGCCAGATTACTGCTTCCACTCTCCAAAGACTCACTATGAGTTCTATGTCCCTGGGGCCACTTTTGGCAGTTCTTAGTACTCAGTAAGTTTTTCCTTTCCTTTTTGGAGATAGGGTCTCTAATCCAGGCTGGTCTTGAACTCACTATGTAGCCCAAGCTGGCCTCCAACTCCCAGTATCCTCTTGCCTCAGCCTCCTGAGAGCTGGGATAAGTACTCAGAACTGTAGTATATGTCCTTTCTCTCCTGCCTCTGAGTGTTGTCCTGTTTGGGCACACAGAATTCCATCCATCAGAACCCATGAGCTTCCTTCCCTTTCTCCCTAAATGTACCCACACACCCTCCACTGCACTTGCCTGTTATTCCTTACTAATTTCCTTTCCAAGATGATGCAATGAGGAGAAAGCATGTTATCAACCCCATCTACGAATTCTGAGGTCCCAAGCCTGTGACCCCAGCTTCCCACTTACAGTGTCAGGGTACAGGCACATGAGGATGGGGCTTCCGGCCCAGCCCTGCAGGCTGCCTGGGCCAGAGCACCCCGGAAAGGAGCCCCCAGGGACGGCGGGGAGACTGCCTCTGCCCCAGCAGTTCTGCAACCCTGACCTCCTTCCCGAGACTGAAGCATTCCTCACATTCCTCTGTCGCAGAGCAATGGTTTACCAGAGGCAGTTCCAGAAGGGACTTGAAATCTGTCACTGCCTCGAACCTGCAAACCTAGATAAAATTGTGAGGACTCTCCAGCCAGGACACAATCTCTGTATCAGACAAAAAGGATAAATAAACTTTTGAACGTGCAAAGACCTCAATGCATCTTCCATTAATTTTTTTTAAATCTTCAGTTTAATCAAAGCAGAACATTTTCTTTAGTATAAACAAAGCCCTGTTTAAAACTGCTTTCTAATTTCCTTCTCAGTACACTTTCACTCCTGAAGATTTTTCTTAAAAAGATAAAATTTAAAAGTTTTAATTTAAAAAATAAAACTATGCATGCAACTGCAGATCTGCTCCCATTATAATTATTTCGTGCTCACTTTGCTACACTAGCTTGTGTCCAGCCAGAGGAAAACCCTGTGACAGTGCTCACCGCGCTCTAGTCAGTCAACTCCATCGGTAACGCTCCACTGCTTCCCAATAACTCATTTCAATGCAGAATACAGAAAAAGAACACAAATTTCCGTTTAAATACTTGCGATAACAATGAGACAGGAACTCATGTTTAAATATTGGTTGCACATGCCACTGTGAAACAATTGTTAAATTCATCACAGGGGCGGCACAGTGGCACATGCCTGTGATCCCAGCCCTCAGGAGGCTGAGGCAAGAGAATCAAAAGTTCAAGCCTAGCTTGGATTATACAGCAAGTTCAAGGTCAGCCTGGACTCAGAGCTAAACCCTCCACAGTCCCCTCCCCCCACTGTAGAAAGTAGCTAATTCTTAACAATCTCCTGCAGATAACCTTATGCCCCCACCCCTAGCCATTTATACTGTAGCATTTAACAGCTATAAATTCAAAATAGACCACATCTACCATTGAACTTGCCCGGGAATTCAGTGCTGCCAGTGTTGCATAAGAGTGTGTTACCTACGTAGCAAAAGAAAAGGATCATTTCAAACAAGTCTCTAAAGCAGCATTCTTCAAGCAGTTTGTTATATAGCATGTTTTAAAATTATCAAGAACAAACAAGAATGGAGCATGTGCAGAGGCGAGGGACCATCTCACAACACAACATACCTCAGAGTAAAGAAAGCTAGCCAAAGTGCTGGCCTGGCAAGTGCAAGGTCCCGAATTCAATTCCTGATACCACAAAAAAATTTAAAAACAAGAAAAGAAAGCTACTCTATTTCCCTGAAAATAAGACCTAACTGGGAAATATGCTCTAGCATGATTTTTCAGGATGCTCATAATGTAAGCCCTACACCAAAAATAAACCCCAGTTTATTTTTGAAGCTAGATGGATGAATTTGGTGCATCTGTTGCAACACACAACAGAAATACTGAATTACGATGTTTAGGAAGATGACATGACCATAACGGAATAAATGTAGGTTTTACACATGAATAAATGTAGACTGCTATTCAGGAAAGAAAAAGGAAACATTCCCTGAATATAAACCCTACTGCATCTTCTGGAGCACATTACTATGACTTAGTCTTACTTTGAGGGAAATATGGTGTATAGGACACATCGAAGCTTATCTTACATAAGCATTGGTGATGGCTGATTGGTTTCTGGAGTCAAAGCAAAACCCAAAAGCTGTAAGGGCTCAGCATAGCAAGTCACAGCCCAGGTCCAGAGAGCAATCCATCCACCATCTTCCCGAGTGCCACGCAGAAGGAGGCATGGCAGGAGAAACGTTATCTTCGAAAGAAAAGACGAGCCTCCCTCGGAACCCAGAGTCCACCTGCAGAAGGAAGGGACACCCAATCCTGGTTGCATCTGCCCTGCGAGCTCCCTTCGCCTATCCCCACAACTGACCCTCCAGGGGCACTCCCAGCCCACCACGCCCGGGTCCCTGCTCCGTAAAAGCAGCTGACTAGACCCTCGGCCCTTACACCACAACCTGCAGAGGCTACGGCAGACCTCTTCTACAAGCCTCTGAGAGGCTGAGGCAGGAAGATCCCAGAGTCAAGCCCAGGCCTGGGCAAGTTAGCCACTTAGTAGACTGTCTCAAAGAATGAAAGGGGGGAAGCATGTAGCTCAGAGAGAAGACGCTGGGTTCAGAGGGGTGGGGGGTGCCAGGCTGTAACAATCAAGTAATGACCTCCCCACCGTAAGGGACACTGGCTAAGGGAAGCTTGGTTAGTGCCTGCCGGAGGTCAGAGCTGAGCCTGAGGTACGTCGGTCACTGGAGGCTTGGCCAGCCTGGACAACACACGAAATCCAGTTTCAAACAGGACTGAAAACAAACCAAAGAGAGGGAGAGAGGGAGGGAGGGACATGGGCAGGAAAGGAGGGTGGTGGAGAAAGGCAAGAAAGGACGAGCCTGGCGTCCAGTCTCTGGCACGGTTTGCCAAACGTCACTGGAAGCCAGCGTGGTGGAGCGGGCCTTCCTGTCTGACTGCTGCAGACACCGAGGCTCTCCACACTCCAAGCACCGCAACCTCCTGACACCGTGCCTGCTGGGCCGCTCAGCCCGAGGCCGAACCCAAGGCTGAGGCCGATGTCCCGCCCCGGGAATACTCTCATTCGTTTCCAGGGACACCACCGCCCAGACCTGGCCTGCCCACTGCCGGCGGTCCTCCTTTACCAGTCGTCCCAGGGACCTGGGCGGTCCCCTGCAGCATCCGCAGAGACCCGATGAACCCCTCCTGCAGCACGACGGGGTGCCCACCGGGGCTTCCATTTCTCCATCTCTCCTGCACCGACGCCACTGCCTTCCACCACTTCAGACCGAACCCAGGGTGTTGGCAATGAGCTAATCCGCAGCCTTTTCTTACTATTTTTTTAAATTTACTTTGCAGCAATCCTCCTGCCTCAGCCTCCCACAGTGCTGACATGACAGGCGTGTGCCACCATGCCCGGTTTTATTTTTATTGAGGTAAGGGCTCACTAAATTACCCAGGCTGGGTTTGAACTTGTGAATTCTCCTGCCTCAGCCTGCCAGTGTCAGGACCAACTTGATTATCTTTAGTGCATAATGTCATTACATGGCAAGCAAACAAATGACCTTCAGAACACCTGCTCCCAACTTGTATTCCTGCAAGCAAGGACTCACCACAGCTGTGAAAGATCATATCACACCTAGGTGTGGCATGAGTTGTTTTTTTTTCCCCAGAACTGGGGATCCAGAACCTCATCAATTCTAGGCAAGCACTCTACCGCCGAACTATAGCTCCAGCCTAGAATACAAAAATATTTTAAACCCTAAGTTTGGTATTACAGCTGACATGTTTAGACATTCCCTTAACACAGGTGTGGTGGCGTACACCTGTAATAAACCAGCACTTTGGAGGCTGAGGCAGGAGGATTGCAAATTCAAATGCAGCCTGGGTAATTTTGTGAGATCCTTTCTCAAAATAAAAAAGGGACTGGGAAGGTGGGGCAGGGATATAGCTCAGTGGCATAAGCACCTACATGGCAAGCACAAGGTCCCGAGTTCAGTTCCCAGCACAAAAAAAAGAAGAAAAGGGACTGTGGGTGTAGTTCTGAGGTCTCATGGGCCTCGCTGTAGACCTGGGCGCGGGAGCAATGACTCCGGAGACCCGGCTGTTGGCGCAGATCCAATTTTATTGCGGAAAATGCAGGGGCTATATAGGGTGGGCGCGTAGGCGTGACGGGGCGTGGTGAAGGGCGGGCAGAGGGTGCCTGCGGGATGGGACCAGAGCAGGACTGTTTAAGCAGGGCGAATCACTTGGTCTGCCAAGGACTTGGGAAGTCTGAATCTGCTCAGACCTCTCCTCTGCCAAAGCCATCAACCAGACCGCAGGGTCTCTAACCCCCACATAGCTCAGTGATAAGTCTCTGGATTCAATAGGCAGTACCAAATTAATTAATTAATAAAAATATTTTTAAAAGGCTAGGAATGTACCTCAATGCAAATGCCCTCCCTGGGTTCAATCCCTAGTACTAGAGGGAAGAAAAAAGCCCTGAAGAAATGAAAAAGGAGAATTCTGACTTTAGAGTATGGGGTACACACCTACAATCTTAGTGCTCTGGGAAGCTGAGACAGGAGGATCATAAATTCTAGCTCAGGCTGGGCTGCTTGGGTAGCTACTAAATTATGTAATTTAGTAATTTAGCAATACCGTTTTTCAAAACAACAAAACTAGAGTGGCTAGAAATGTAGCAAAGGTATGGGGTTCAATCTCCAGTACTGAGTAAAAAAAATTGTTCATCTTTTTGAGACAGGGTTTCACTACGCAGTTCAGACTGGCCTTGAGCTCACTTTGTAGCCCAAACTGGCCTTGAACTTACAGTGATCCTCCTGCCTCAGCCTTCCCATTACGGGGATTACAGGCACCCAAGCATATTTTTTTAAAAGGGTTTATGGAATTTCTTTTTATGGAAAAGTTTATGTAATTTATGAATAACCAGCCAAAAAGCCAGAACCCTACATTAATTTAATATGTTGGGGTTTAGAGTTGTAACCAACATCACAAAATAGAACTTTATAATAGGCTGTTTTCACCTGGTGTGGTGGGGCTCACCTTAATCCCAGCAATCAGGAGACTGAGTCAGGAGGATCACCGTGTATTCAAGGCCAGTTTGGGCTACGTAATGAAGTCAAAGCTAGCTTGAAGAGCTAGGAACGTGGCTCAGTGATGAGAGTTCTTGACTTGCATGGATAACACCATGGCTTTGATTCCATAGCACCCCCCTACACACATGCACACGCGCACACAAGCGGCAGCTAACCCGACCTACATAATAAGGAGACCCTGTCTCAAACAACAACAAAAACAACACTGACCCACAGCTACTGCCCACCCCCACCCCTTGTGAGTCACCAGACTTCCCAGGCTGAGCTCAGTCTTGCCATCCTCTTGCCTCAACCTCCTGAGTGCTGGGATTACAAAGTATGCCACACTATACCCCTACACTCTGATCTGTACTTAAATTTTGTCTCATTTACTAGTCAAAAATTTAAAAAAAAAAAAAAACTGAGCTGGGTGTTGTGGTGAATGCCTATAATCCCAGCACTCGGGAGGCTGAGGCAGGAGGGTCATTATGAGTTCCAGACCAACCTGAGCTACAAAGTGAGTTAAAGGCCAGCCTGAACTGCATAGTGAAACCCTGTCTCAAAAACATAAGATAAAATAAAATTGTTTCATTCAAAGTGAGATCACAGTTAGGCAGAATGAAACTACAGGATTTCCCCATTGAGACAAGGTCTTGCTTGTAGTGTAGGCTGGCCTTGAACTCACTATGCACGGTAGGCTGGCCTCAAACTCACAGCGATCCTCTTTGCCTCAGCCTCCCCAGTGCTAGCATCACAAGCGTGGTGGCTCATGCCCAAATCAAGGTTCCTCTCTTTTAAAAAAAAAAAACACCTGTCAGGGAAACCTTAAGGAAGACAAAGCCTCTGAGCTGGTCTGAATTAAGAGGAGCCTGGCAGTGTCTGGGAAGGACTGTATTTCTCTAGAACGCCATATTTCTGGATTTGCTGCCAACCACGCAGGGGCCTGTGGCCCATCCCTGCCACTGGGGTTTCACTTCAGTTGCCGCAGAGTCTGATCCCGGCATTTCACGGATCAGAAGGATGAAGAAATTTCTGGCAAATGCATGGTTTTAGATTGTTCCCAGAGGAAAAATGTTAAGATTGACAGCTAATGAAGTAGGTCACTGTCCAAGCAAATACAGACGATGAGGATGGGGGCGTAGCTCCACGGAGGGTTGCTCCCAGCCCGGAGTCCATCCCACCGCCACAGGAAAAAACAAGGGAGGGGAGAGGGGATGAGGTGTCAGAAGACCAAGCCCAGCGCTTTGCACTGAGCTATTTCCCCACCCTTCTGTTTGGTCTTGTTTTTTTATTTTGATTTCGACACAGGGTCCCATGGACCCCTAAACTGCCCAGGCTGGGCTCAGACTTGCAGTCCTCGGGCTCAGCCTCCCACAGTGCTGTAATTATACACTTATGCCTCAGTCTCCAGATAGCTAGAATAATACTTATGCCACCGTGCCTGGCTAAAACCTTTTAAAAATTCAAAAGTAAACATTAAATGAATCCTGTTATTGTGGGGCGTGGCAGCATGTGCCTGTAATCTCAGCACTCTGGAGGCTGAGGCAGGAGGATGCCCAGAGGCCAATCTGAACTGCACAGTGAAACCCTGTCTCAAAACACCAAAACAAAAACAAGAAAAAATAGGGCTGGGGATTTAGCTCAGCGGCATAAGCGCCTGCCTGGCAAGTGCAAGGTCGTGAGTTCGATCCCCAGTACCGCAAAAAAAAAAAAAAAAAAAAAAAAAACAAGAAAAAATGAATCCTGTTATACCATGACTTTTTAAATTTTTGCTGGCATGTGACAGTATGTGTGAAATTTATCACTAATTACAAATATCATTATCCTAACACCCTATTAGATGTATTAATGAAGAACAAAAAGATTACAGGAGCAAACTTCCATCAGGGCTCTGATTTAAGGAATATGGTATAAAAATCTTGGTTTGGCTCAAAATCAAATAATTATAAACATGGATTTTTCATAAATTACTAGTGGGTCATGGTGATGCACACCTGTAATCCCAGTATGTGAGATGCTGAGACAATAGGACAACCACAAATGAGAGCAGCCTGGGTTCCATAGTGAGTTCAAGGTCGCCAGGTCTACACAACGAGAGGCCAGGTCTCAAAAAAAAAAAAAATGTATTGACAATAAGCTCTCACATTAATAATATGGCATACTTTTCCCTTTCCCCAGCTCTCTTCTTTGGTTTTGTTTTTTGCCATATTGTTGAACCCCGAGTCTATTCACTGTTACATCCCCACACCTTTTTTCATTCTTTATTTGATACAGGGTCTTACTCAACCGCCCAGCTGGCCTGGAATTTCAAATCTTCCTGCCTCAGCCTCCCAAGTGCTAGGATTATAGGCCTGCACTACCACACCCAGCCCTGACTGCTATTCTCAAGATGGTAAGTGCTATAAATACCCATTGTACCCCACCAATGACTACAGTGTACAGGCTGATAGAGGTCAAGGGAGGGCACCAGTCAGTTTGCGTGTTCCTGTGCCGGAAGTAAGGGGAAGTAAGGAAGTCCCTTCAATATTAACTTTAAAACAACCGATCCTTTTTGTTCTGTGTATGGTTTCCTCAGCTTTTCCATGTCTGCAAAACCAACTTCCTCCACTGAGCTCATGGGGACACAGGTCCTGGTTTTCAGGTGTTTGGCACAGTCAGTGCACATCTGTAATCCCAGTTTCTCAGGAGGCTGAGGCAGGAGGATCACTGGTTCAAGGTCAGCCAGGCAACTTAGGAGACTGTATCAAGATAAAACTGTTTTTAAAAGTCCTGGGGGAGGGCCGGGGATTTAGCTCAGTGGCTTAAGCGCCTGCCTGGTGAGCGTGAGGTCATGAGTTCGATCCCGGTACCAAAAAAAAAAAAAAAAAAAAAAAAAAAGTCCTGGGGGAGTGGGGACGTAACTCAGCAGCATGATGCCTGCCTGGTAAGCGCAAGGTCATGAGTTGGATTCCAGGCACCAAATATTAAAGTCCTGGGGATGTGGCTCAATGGTAAAGAACTTGTCTAGCATTGGTAGGGGAGGGGGACCTGGGTTCAGCCCCAGGAGATCGAGTGGGGAAAACAAAAGCCAGGTCATTCTCCACTCCCATTTCATAACCAAAGCACAGGCAGGGGAATCACAACAGCTTAGGCTAGGGGAACCGTTCTAAAACGCAGGTGGCCCCGTCCATCTTAATGCCAGCACACCCTTTCATCTGCCCGTCTGGCCAGGATTCTTTTATTTGTGTGCATTCTGGTGACTCATGGTTCACATTATCAAACAGAATGAATGACGAGTCTCCATCCCCGCACCTGCAACAGATACAGCTTCACCCTCTTGTAAAGGACCTCGGTTCCGTGAAAAGCTTTGAAGTCACTGATCCAACTGAGAGTAAGAGAAAGGTAAGAAGGTCTGTGACTGTCCAGATAGCCTGCAGCTCAGCTCTGGGAATCGAGGTTCGCCAGTGCCACAGAAGTCAATTTATCATGGACCAGGCCACTCTCTGTCACCACCTGCATGAAAAATACCCTCCTCCTTCGAAGACAGGGCCCAAAAACTAGACAATGGTGCTGGGCATGGTATCGCACAGCTGTGATCCCACTGTGCAAGAGGCGGAGGCAGGGGAATCACCCAGAGTTTGAGGCCAGCCTCGGCTACAGCGTGAGTTCAAGGGCAGCCTGAATTACAGAGCGAGGGCCTGTCTGAGAAAGCTAAGCAAAAGACAAAGGAGGAACAAGGTAGGCTAATCTTCCTGGCCGCCACCACCTCCTCCACACACACAGACCACGGCCAAAACAGCCAAGCCTCAAAATTAGGCCTGGCAAAAAACCTGACTGCTCTACCCATTTACTCCCACCCCCATACTTTACATAGAAACACCGTAGACTGACTGAAAGGCCTTCCATTGATAAAGCCAAGACTTCGGCCTCTGCATATTGAAATGCTAAGCTGGGGCAATCAAAAGCTTCCATATCCTCCACCTGAGAGGGGTCAGGGACCCGTAGCTAAGTAATCAAGAACAAAAACTAGCAGAAAAGGGGTGGAGCTCGGTGATGCCAAGGTGTGCTTAACCTAAGGCCCCAGGCCTAGGGTCCCACCCTCAGCACCCTAAATAAATACCATCAGCAGAAAAAAGGACATTGGATTTGCTAAACAGACAGAAGATACATAACACAAATATAAGGCATTAGGTAAGGAAAAACATCCCAACCACCTCTAATTAATGACATGCATTCTACTCGAGGAGGGGGAAATGATGTATTATAGACTAAATCTCCCCCACTTAATGTCTGCAAACTCATCAAGCAAGTTCAAGATGCAATTCTAGCAGGGCATGGTGGCTCGCCCTTGTGACACTACCACATGCAGGAGGCTGAGGCAGGAGGACCATGGGTTTGAAGTCAGTTGGGTCACCACTCGCCCATCAAACAGACTGACTTGACTCAGCCAGCATTTGAAGCATAACACCAATCTTGATAGCCAGGTGTCAAAGGTTCATATTGGAAAAGTAGATAGACCAACTACTCAGGCTCCAGTGAAAGCCAGTATCACCCTTGCTTATTCTCTATACGGAGAGCCCATGATGTGCTAGGCAGCACACCACACAGGTGCATGCCATTTAGGAACAAAACCCAATCAGCCCCCTGCCCTGTGGTGCATTCAGAAGAGCCAGGGCACCCTGACATGCAGTGCCCAGAAGAAGGGTTCGAGGGGCCGGCCTGCCTCAGACTGGGAATGGGGGGGGTGCTGAGTCATTCTTAATCTCAAGAGTCTTTTTGCAAAGACGTAGGTCTTCAAAACCTGAGTCATAAATTTTGCTAGTTGAAATGAAAAATTACACATACTTCAAGGATGCGTGGAAGTGTATTGATTTGCCTCCAAATTGATGACTGGGAAGCCTGCCAATGGGTTCCATGATAGTGTGGACACAAGTGAAATCATCTTCAGGAGACTGCTTGAAGAAGGGAGTTGACTAGGATGACAGTGGCAGGGAAGGAGCTTCCGGTAAACCTTTTAGCATCAATGTAAATTATGAGGGTAGATGGGAAGAGAATGGGAGAAAATATGTTAAAGAAAGTGTACATTTCAATAAAACAATAAGGCCTGAAGGACATTAAAAGCCAAAGGAGAGGGGAATGCTCTGATTGTAAGGTTCTGGCAATTACACTAACTTGAAACTGGAGTCCTTTTGCCGGTAGTTGCCATCGAAACCAGATGCACAGGTACTTTGAGCTCCAAAGAATGCAGATTTACTTAGGCCCGGGTTTAGGCACCTTAGAAAACTACCCCATAAAACCAGAGGTGGTGCTCACTCCTGTAATCCCAGCACTCAGGAAGCTGAGGCAGGAGGATCACTGCAAATTTCAGACCAGCCTGGGCTACAAAATTCAAGGCCAAACTGAACTGCATAGTGTGACCCTGTCTGAAAAAAGACAAAGGAAAAGAGAAAGAAAACTCTCCACATATCAGAGGCACAAGATGTTAGTGTCTCAAGACAGGATTTTACAGGTAGTTGGAGGTTAGAACCGTCATTTGGAGCTGCCTCACTGGGTGTGGTGACAGAGGCCTGGAATCCCAGCACTCCAGAAGCTGCAAACTGAGGCAGGAAGATGAGTTGGAGGCCAGCTTGACTACAACGTAAGCCCCATCAAAACCAAACAAAAACAGAAAAGACAGCAGTTTCTTGGCCCAGAGAAGACTAAGGCAACTAAAGGAGTCAAGAAAACGCTGTCAAAGATCTGCGAAATTTACCTAGATCAGTATTTTTCACATTGTAAACGTTTATAAAGAAACAACTCTTTGGAGATCCTCATTACTCTCTGTCCTCAAATTCGACACAAGGGTTGTTTTATAAGAGCATGGTCACCCACATCCTTCTAAAGAACTGAGGTGCTGGAAAACAGATCTAAAATACAGCGATCGGATGGCTCAGTCTGGGAGCCCGCCGGCTGGTGGAGTCTTCCCCGCCTATAGAAAAGAGCAGAAGCAAAGCTCTCCGACGCCTTTGCTTCCTCCGAGAATTTTCAAGGACGCCCCCAGCATTTGTTTATCCAGCTGCGTCCACCGGCAGGGAACTGGGCGGGGAGCGAGCGCAGGACGCCGGCGACTTGGCGAAACCTGCCGTTCGTGCCTTTTGGAAACGCAACGTCTGCCCAGGTTCTCCCGGCCCGCAGAGAGCTCCACCCCAAGACCTCTGCACCCAGAAGCCGCTGCCGCAGCAGCCCTGAGCACCATCTCGCACTCGGGGCTAGCAGGCACGGAGGACGGGGGTCTGGCCCCAGCGCCGCCTCCCCGCACCTGCGGTCTGGGGTGCCGGGAGCCCCAGTGCCTGGCGGGCACTCGCTTCGTGATGCCCGACGCAGCTCATCGCCCGGGGCTGGGCGGCTCCGCCCGGAGAGTGCGGGGCAAGGCTCCGCGGCTGGGAGCATGGGGCGGGTTTTACTACTGCGGATGGCGCAGTCGCCTCCCCTGGGGACCCACGACAAAGCTGCAAGCCCCCTACACATGTCGGCCCCACCCTAGCGCGAAAACCCCGCAAAGCCTCACAAGAGGGGTTCGCGCTCCCGAGTTTGCAGCAGGGCTGGACGCACTTAAGTTCTCGCCGGGGAAATCAGGGGACCCCTCCCTCCCCGGAGCAGGTGGCCCCGCGCGCGCGCGCCTACCTTGGTGGCGGGGTCCGCGGCGGCGATGGCGGGGTCCGCGGCCCGGTCGGGCGCCGCCTCCTCCAAGGGGCCGCTGCAGGGTTCAGGCTCAGCCGGAGCATCGCCCCCCGCCGGCGCCTGCTCAGGGCCGCGCTGCCTGCTGGAGCTCCCCGCGCCCATGGCTCGCGGTGGCGACGCCTTCCCCAAATCCGAGAGAACGCGCGCCCGCGGGCTGCTAGGAGCGCCTACCTCACCGCGTCCTCCCGCGAACGCGCCCGGACTGCGAATGCCAGAGACGCGCTCGCTGCAAACTCCTTAAAAGAAAAAAAAAAAAAAAAAAAAGCCACCACCTCTTCGCCTCCTCCCCGCCCTGTCCTCCTCCCCCGCCCCGTCGCTCCCTCGCTCCATCACATGAGCGCAGCCCGGACACGCCTAGCAGCAGCATCCTCAGCGGGCTCCAGGACCCGCACCGGACCCGGATCGGGACCGGGGCGCGGCGCCACCAGCTCTCGGGGATTTGACCGCCGACCCCCAAGGCGCCACCCGCTCCTAACAGGGGCGGGAGCTACGGGGCTGACCCAGGCCTGCAGAGAGTGGGAGGGATAGCAAGAAATGGGGGCCCAAAGCGTCCCGAGGACACTGGGGTGGCCGGGTTTTGTTCAGTGATTGATGACCCAAGACTGGCGCTTCTGCGGCGCCGGCTTGCAACTGGCCCAGGAGCGCGCCCCAGTCCCTATTTGCTTTCCTTCACATTGTGTCTGACTCTAAACCTTGCTCCATGCCTCTTCGCTGTGAGCGGGGAGGAAGGCGCGCGCTCCCAGCTCCTCCCGAGGCTTGGCCATATTAGGGCGGCTCGCGCGGTCAAGCGGGTAACGCGGGGCTCCTGCGGCAGCCTGCGGGCGAGGTGGGCTGGGCGGCCCCGTTCCCCCACCGTCCGGAACGGGTGATGTCAGCCGACGCCATCCGAGGCTCTCCGCCCTCCTTCCCCCAGGGAGAAGGAGGGAAATGAAGCCGTTACTGGAAATGCGCCTGGCCTTCTTGGAGGGCCTGACGCTAGAGGCCACCCAGCCGGGCCACTTGTCTCCATGATGCTTAAACACAGTGGCACACGTCTGTCCCTTCGCCATCAGCGTTTTCAAAAGACAAGGCTTGGCATGCGGCCTCCTAAGTGGCTTACTTTCTCTTCCTCCTCGTGAATATAACATGAGCGGAGCAGACAGTCCATAAATATGTGAACTCAATTAAAAAAATTTTTGCTAGATTATTTGGCACACGAACTTAAAGATAGTGAGTCTGGAAGGCAACATTATCCCAGTTGTGTGTAACTGGCAACTAAGGGCCTCCATTTGCACAAGTAATTGTAATCTCCATTACAAATTTAAGAAGCTTGGGCTGGGGCTATAACTCAAGTGGCACAGTACTTACCTAGCACACTGAAGGCCTGGGTTCTCCAGCACCTTCATGAGAAAAAAAAGAAAAAACTTGGAATATTGACACTAGATACCACATAAATACCTAGTCTCAGCTATAGCACAAGTTAGTAGAGAATTAATATGAGCAGTAGTTTAGCAGTGGTATTATTTTGTGCCCTGTGAGAGTCACTGACCAGTTATCCAGCATAAATCTGGTTTGTGGGTTTCTCATTTTTCTTTGCAGGTTCACACAAATTCTAGTTTTTCTGGACTTTATCCCTTTTAGAAACAGTAAACTGGACATTGGGGTAGATGCCAGTTATCCTAGCACTGACAAACAGTGAAATCCTGTCTCAAAAAATTAAAAAAAAAAAAAACACTGGGGATGTGACTCAAAGTGAAGGCCCTAGCTTCAATGCTCAGTGCCGAAAAAAGAAAAAGGAAAAAAAATAGTACATTTGCAAAACACTTGGTCTTAGGAATTTATAAGCATCTTACCAACTCAATTTAAATTTTTACTATTTAGGAAACATTACAGTGTTCATTCTGTAGCAGGCGCCATTGAAAGCACTTTGCATACAGATTCAGGAATCATCCTTAGAGTAACTCCATGGTGTACTCATTGTCATTTTCCCCAAAGAAGGGAAGTCAAATTACATGCCCAAGGCTTCAGAGCTATGGAAAATTAAGGGATCCAAAGGGCAGGCAACTCCACAGGGCACACAGAACTGCTGCTGGCACCTCAGCCCTGTGTGAGTAGTTTTCCGCTGTCCTCCCTCCATCTTGGAGTGGGAAGGGTCATTTAGATGTCACTTAGGATAAGAGCTTGAAACCTGCAGCACACACGGCTTCTGTGCCAGGCCTGGCTTCTGTTCCCAGAAATTTCAGGACAAAAGAAAGAAAAAAGCCCATTTGAGAATGATTACGGTCAGCACATTTCAAAATGTATCAGTAAGGAGTACAAATGCTATCAAAATTTCCCCATGCCTCGAGATTATATTCTTGGGAAAAGGTTGACAACCAGTTCTTCACAAACAGCAGCCTTTCAACGTTCACAAAGGGTTCCAAGGTCAGAGCTTTCAAGGCAACAGTGCAAACCCGAGGGTTGCAGGTGTCTGCTTGGATTCCAGCTGCTTGCTGTGTGTCCATTTTCCAAGCTATGAAAATGCTCATGTTCCTTGTTTTTAAAAAGATAAATTGTGCTTTAAAGGATTGAGGTTAAGCTCAGTGAAAGTGTATGTACCTGGCACTCTTGAGGCCGTGGGTTGGATCCCCAGCAAACCAAGAGCCCAAACCAACACGGTGTGATAAGAAATAAGCATATTTTAGTATCCTATATTCTACCTGAAACTCTTTAAGGACAGGAAGATAATAAGAATACAATCTTGGCAGGCATGATGGCCCACTTCCCTGAATTTGGGTAGCTGAGTCAAGAAGATCAAGAGTTGAAACCCAGCCTGGGGGCAATTTATCAAGACCCCAACTCAAAAATATTTGGGGGTAGTTGTGCATGCCTATAATCCCACCACTCAGGAAGTTGAGGCAAGAGGATTGCTGTAAGTTCCAGGCTAACCTGGACCACACAGTGACTTCAAGACCAGCCTGAACTACAATAGAGAAACTCTGTCTCAAAAATCAAAAATGATGGGCCATCACTTCTCGGCCTTTTGGCTAAGATCAAGTGCAAAAATGATGGGCCAGGGATTTAGGTCAGTGGCTCAAGTGCTTGCCTGGTAAGCGCAAGGTCATAAGTTTGAGCCCTAGTACCAAAAGAAAAAAAAAAAAAGATAATACTAAAAAGGGATGAGAATGTAGGTGGGGGAACAGCCCTGGTACATCTCACTCCTTTGGTTTCTGGATTGACCAAGAATCCTAGTACAACTAGGGAATTCATTTTTCTCTTTTTTGTTTTATTTTGCGGAGATGAACTGGAACCTCCTGCATGGTAAACACACCCTGTAAGATGAGCCACGCTCCCAGCCCTGGGACTTACCCTGGGTTTTGTTATAGTTTATTTTGTTTTTCTGATACTGGGATTGAACCCAGGGCCTTGAAAAGGCTAAAAGTTACTTTTTTTTCTTTTTCTTTTTTTTTTTTTTTGGAAGTTGCTTTTTGAGAGTTGTTTTGTTTGCTTGTTTTAGAAAAGTGGTTATATTGGTAATTATCTTTCACTAGGAGGTATCCCCACATCAATGGATATGTTATTTATAGCTCAGAATATTACAAAATTTATTAGGCATAGTGGTGCACCTCTGTAATTCCAGCACACAGCAGAACGAGGCAGTAGCATCACCTTGAGTTTGAGGCCAGCCTGGGCTACATAGTGAGTCTAAGTCAGTCTGAACTGCATGGCAGGCCTCTGTCTCAAAAAAAGAAATTACAATTATTCATTCCATGCACATTTATAGTGTTTGGTTTTCATTTGTTTTAGACAGGGTCTTACTATTTAGTTAAGACTGGCCTTGATGGAAGACAAAGTAGGTAAAAACCTCAAAGATATAGGGGTAGGAAGAGAATTCATGAACAAGAACCAAAGTACACGGGAAGTACTTCCCAGAATCAATAACTGGGACCACATCTTATTAAAGAGTTTCTGCATGTCAAAAGAGGTTTCCAGCAGAGTGAAAAGAAAACCCACAAATTGGGAAAAAATCTTCACGGACAG